>JAANDH010001084.1:22608-89960 GCA_011799765.1 Nymphaea thermarum
ATATATATATATATATATATATATATATATATATATATATATATATATATATATATATATATATATATATATATATATATATATATATATATATATATATATATATAAGTCAATTGATCCATCCATGTATATCCGAGAATTGAATCTCTTTTATGCCATCTGTGACAAAATTCAGTGTACTTCTTTACTGGTGGTTATTTAGTGGTCAAAAATCCCTTGGTGCATGTTGGCTTCCAAAATATACATAACAGAAAGTTAGATTGTTGCAACTACTGTTTTGATAGGAAAAAATTCAAATAATTGCTTTCTTTGTCTCTCTCCTCAGGAATGACTATAAGTACTTTTCAGTATCTCTCATTACAAAAAACCGACTTATTACTGACGGTTCAAAAAAACCATCAGTAATAGAGTGATTTCTTCGATGACGTGCAGGTTGTGTCATATAGCTAGTCCGCATAAGAGACGTTCGGATGACTATTTTTATAGGTGGTGCTTTTAGTTGCAAAAAATGGCATGCATGACAAGTTAAACAGTATATCATATGACCAACCAAGCCGCAAAAAATGGCATGCATGACAAGTTAAACAGTATATCATATGACCAACCAAGCCACGAAACAGTCCTGGACCTTGGGGGTGCGAGGAAGAGGAGATGGTTTTGGCATCCCGTATCATGAGTTTTCCTTCCTTATGTTTTCTTTCATCTTTTTGTCTTTTTTGCCGCTGTTACATCAATCAATCAGCCATGTATATCCGAGAATTGAATCTCGTTTATGCCATCTACCAGGAAAATTAACTTTAGGAGTCATCCAAAAGCTCAATTGTTTCTCTCATGCCTGTTGCTTTCTTTAGCTTTAAGATAGAACAATATTGCAGAAAAAAGGCAGGTCAATTCAAAAGTAATCTGCTGGCTACCATTTTTGAGGGGGACAATCCATTAGGAAACCTTTCCCGATGAAAGTTATCCAAGTGCATGTCATTTCACTTTGGGTCATCACCTTTTCAGTCTTTGCTCAAATTAGAATTAGGGATGTCAATAGTTGGGAGGATTTAGATGACTTGATATGATAGCCAAACTCAGACAGATTGATTGACATGGCCTAAAGATACCATATCTGAACCATTTACATCCCTAGCTAGCGGCAAGCAGCTGTCTGCTTCCCAAGAACCTCAATTATTTAGCTTGTAAAATAAGTAACTGCTCCCAGGCCGCCACTTGGATAATCTTTCGGTTTCGGCCGCCATCAGAAAATGACGTATTGGCCCCAGCGCATTTGGATGATCATTAGGATTTGAAACAAGTTTTCTGGACAAATTCTTTCACTCCAACACAGTAGGGCAGTGCCTGGATGGATTAATTGGTAGTCACATCTGGGCTTGTTATCAAGTTCAATGCACCAAAGTCCCATTCCAAGCAAAAAATGTGAGTAAAAATCTGAAACCACAACTGTCTAGAACTACAACTGAAATCCTACTTGCAAACATGCAATAGTAAGGTTTATTAACCAAAATTTCCGAGTTTGCTAAAATTAAAATTAGACTTAATTTTTCCTCAATCTTTGCATTAGTCAGGCTCCATAATATACTTAAGCCCGAGCATGAACCCTTTGATAGCTTGGGAACTCAGATCCCAAGCTGATCTAAGATCCCTTTTTTGTGGGAACAATAATGTAAACAAACCTTAGATTTCACTGTTATATGAAAAAGAGGGTTGAAGATCGTTAGTTTAATTATGGCCACAACTTAGATTTGAGGTTAGGCGGGATAATAGTCTGACCTAAAATCCATTGATTATTTGGGATTTCTAATGATCTTAAATCACCTCCAATTTCATGTTTGTATGAGACTATCAAACACTAATAAATTTATAGAGAAAGATCAATAACCAGCTCAAATGGTTTTGGCCGAGGTCGTCACCCAACACCTCAACCCATATAGTATGAGGCTTGCTTTCAATGTCTGGGAATGTCATTTTTATTGTGCTTCAACTTATGATTTGATGTCTCGTAATGTCGTTTTTATTGTACTTTAACTTATGCTTCGATGGTTTGTCTTTTGCAAATATAAAGAGTCTATGCCTGTGATTTGAACCAAAGATTAACCACCTGGAATCCAAACAAGATTCTGGACCACCTCACAACGTAGGTGGGAAGTCCACGTGGTCGCTTATGACGAAAGCTATTTCTTTGACTAAAATTATTTCCGTGTCTCCTTCAATTAATTTTCTCTTTATACATGGTCAACGGAAGAACAGTGGGCAATAACGAACGTCCTTTGACGGCCAAAGATGGAATCTGTGAGCAACTTTGAGGTCAAGTTTGATGGGTTGCAGGCAATGTCAATTCCAACTGAAAACTGTCATGGATCGGCGCCTTTATAGTGACGCTTCCGTCTCTAATGTATGTTCATTTTATTATTTTATTAGCCTAACAAAAGCCTTGCAGTAAAGAATCTATATTTTCTGTGTCAACCATGTTCACACCAACTGCAGCCCCTTAGGTGCTGACTTTGGAGAGAGGGCAATAAAGAAAGAAGCTGGTTATATATGTCATATTAATGCATAAAATTTTATTGTCTTATGGGTACTAACTTTGGAGAGGGCTATAGTTGCGGGGGCTATAGTTGTGGAACCCATAGAAAACCGAAGCTGGTTATATATGTCATACCAGTGCACGATTTTTTTTTTTTGTGTGTTAGTTTGATTAATAACGAAAATACTTTAGTTAATAAGAAAAAGTACTTTTTGAATGGATAAAAAAACAAGAAAAAACAAAAGAAAATTAAAAAAGCATTCTTTTTAAATAATTACACAAAATATCCCCTCCTTTTTTTTTTTTTTTTTGGCGTATGTGGGTTGCATGCACTTGCATAAAACAGCTTCCACTCAAGTGATACGTCAGCAGCTAAGGGCAGTTGCGTTGCGTGAAGGAGATGAATGGCATCTCACGCCTATGAACAGGTCGCGATCGTTGGCACTCTATGTGTAGCCAATAATTATGAAAGTTATTATGTAAGACTAGGAGTGGGTGAAAGATTGACAACCCACCACTTGGAAAAGAGGCCTAAACACTCGCCTATTTCTTCTACTTTAAGCGCTTATGTTCTAGGGGTGTCAACAATAGCAAAGTGTTCATTTCAACTTAATTACTATACTCCATCACATTAGTCAAGACTAAGACACACAGGCATAATGTCTCCCGTAATAAACACACCTTTTCACATGCCCATAGGCCAACCACCTAATGGGCCTTGAAGCAAAAAGAAATAATAGGTTCTGCTTGGCTCTTAAACAATATTTTACATGTCAAATAATATGTTTTACTTGGTTTTTAAGCAATATTTTACATGTCTCACCGGCTTATAAAATGTTGACAAATCAGTTCACTTAGCCTTCATAGGTTCGTTGGGCTTATATTTCATGCTGCTGTGACATGTTTGAGTTCTCCTAAATTTCTCTCTCTATTTCTCTTTTCAAAATTAGTTTTTTTATTATATATATAATATGTGGGCTAAATGAATACTTGAAAACTTTATGAATTAATCATAAGTTGATTAAACAATTTAGTTAATAATAAATAATAGGTGATATATAACATTACTTTAATAGAAAGTAAGTCTATACGTGGGATTTGATGAATAATTAATTAAGTTGATTGGATGACCCATTCTACGGTCTTGTAATTTTTATATGTAATCATACACACACACATAGTACACATAGTACTTTTTTTTTTTGCTGGCACCTAATGAGATGGAACGATATATAAAAGAACAAATTTTAAATTTAATTGCTTAATCAACTCAGATTTTTATATACAATGATATATGTAGAGGAAGTAATATGATGATAACATAATTCTTTACAACATGTCTGATCTAACCATTATAATTTTATGTGTAATTTATTTTTAAAGTTGTATCGGGTGGGCATGATTAAACACGTTGCTCAATGCTTCTGATGGCATGCTATAACACATACATGTGTGTATATATATAGGTGTGTGTGTGAAAAATTGAATGGTGAGTACTCTAGCATTTTAGAGTCACCCAGCCATTTAATATGCACCGTTCGATTCAACATGATGAACAGATAAGAGAAAAGTAAAGGGAAAAAAATGATGGACATTTTCGTTATCTAATATTAGTTTACGTCTTTTTCTTCTTGTTTTTCTCTCAACCATCCATCTGTTTTACATTATCGATTTTGGTTAGATGGCTGCATGACTGTAGATCACTAGACTTAAGTGTAGTGCAGCAGAACCTCAGCTGGCCATAGAGGTGGAACCAATAAAATTCTCGCTAACGGGCATCAGTTATAAAATTTTGAATTTTTAATGGCATATATATGTAAATAAGAAAAATTACCCTAAAATATCAGTATAAAAATGAGTATTTTTTGGGGGTTTGTATGAGTATTTTCTCACACAATGTCCACACCTACCTCCGCCCCTATTTCCTTTTAGTTTTAAAACATAACAGACATTGTTAAAAGCGTCCAAGCAGGCTAACCAGTAAAAGAATGAGCTCAGGCCATGTTGTTAAAAGCTTCCAATCTTCAAAAGTTGATCATCCTTTTCTTTTTCTCAATCTAACTGTCAAACTAAAGTTTTCCCACTACAGTGGAAAAGTAACCGCGAAACCCTGTAAAAAGATCTACTGATTTCCAGTCTTGATCACCAAGAAACTTTTTTTCTTGGGCAAGATTAAGCATGATCTTGATCCCCCAAGAAAATGTTAGTTTATTCTAGGCAAGGTTGAAGAGCTAAGCCAAGAATAAAACAATTTTAAAACTTTGAGTACGTCGAAGGACTGATCGAAGTCAGGATCGTGAACTTTTCAGCACCTTTTTAATTGTTTTGGGAGGAAGCCAACTGTGTCAGTCAACGCGTTCTATAAAAACGACAGCTTAATAATGAATGGTAAAATATGCTAAGCCTCCCATTGGACAAGGAACTTTTTGCTCGAATCAATTTCGAACCCAGAAATAAAAAATTGGAAGCTCTTCAATTTCGGAAAGTTCCGCTTTATATATGACCACTGATAGTCCACAGTCTGGTTCCCTTTTTTTTTGCCCTTTATAATGTTGAATAGTGACCATCCCAAATCTGCCCGAATTTTGGGATAATTTGTTGTTGTTTTTTTGTATATTTTTCAGCTTTCACATAGCGTTGAAAGTATGAAAAGGAGGAGGTCAATTTTAAATAAGAATATGGCTTTTTGTTTTGGGACATTTTGTTACTCACTTGCTAACCATTGCTTATATGCACCAAGAAAGAAATACGATAAGAACCGTTTAGAGCATTATATATATATATATATATATATATATATATATATATATATATATATATATATATATATATATATATATATATATATATATATATATATATATATATATATATATATATATATATATATATCGTCATCCAAACGTATGTTTCATTTTCTTTTTAATAGCCATAAATGACGGGATGTTGATGAAAAAATAAAGAAACGATTCAAAACGGAAAAACATCGCGGTACATTGAAAAAAACTTTAAAAATTATTTATCATATTTTGATTGATTTATTTATTTTTTATTTTATTTTCTGTTTGTATTTCTTCAGCTTTTGTTTCATTGTTTTATTTCCTCCTGTTTTAGGTATTTAACATGACCTCCTAAATGTAATACAATACTTATTCGCTTTTTATTTGTTATATTTTTTACTTAACATTTGAATTTTTTCTTTTTAAATCTTTGGATTTTTCCGAAAAAACAACTTTACCGACAAATACATGAAAATAATCTCACCAATAAAAACCCGAAAACGATATTTGTGGCTATGCTTTTTACTAAGTTTCGACATACAAGTGTGTTTATTATTTTTTGTTTGACATATTTGGCCTACGAAATGAGTCATGTCTACAAAATCATAGACCATATAGAATCATATTTTACAACTTGTCTAAGTTTGACAGGCAACAAAAGTATCTGAGATACAGTAGTCTCTCTCTCTCTCTCTTTCTCTCTCTTCGATAACTTCAAGCTGTAAGAAGCATATCTGCTAATCCTTTGCATTCAAGAGGCTGGGAACTTTGAAAGACGGCGTTTGGTGAGGTGGCAGAATTGAATCCAAGAAAAACTGCAGTAGTATAAAGACCAACCAAAAGGGCATCAAGCTCTAAATCCAATCTATGCAATGGTGATGTTCCGTTCATTAACGAGAAAAGGAAGAGAGCGAAGGAGCATTGCATTGGCTTTTAACAAATGAAGCGGAATACAGTGGTAATTTTCACAATGGGACAATCACTATACACGTTCATGCTTACATAAATAACAAGGCCAGACCCATCAGCCTCTTCAGGCACATCTATTTTCCATACACAAATGACCCTTCCTAAACAATTGGTCAACTATAAAGTGATCATATTTACAAAGGTAAGTTCATTCTGTAAACAGTATAACTGTACACGGTGCTTTAATCTTCTGATCTATTTCAGCAGTCTGTAGGTGACAGCTTATCTTCCATTTCAGGATTTTGACAACTTCATGTCTTCCTTTGAATTCCCCAGCAAGATATCAAGAGTAAGGCCGCACTAACCCAAAATTACAGAGGGACTTTGATTTGAAGAGATTTCCAAAGAGAAACCTGGTCCCAGATTCTTGGGGAGGAGATGAAGAATAAGCTGAGCTATCTTTCACCTTCAGTATGGTTTGTCCAATTAGTAACCTAACAGCATCGATTCTCTTTGAGTCAACAGGGAGCCCGGATGCATCACACACATAGAAGGTGTTGATTGCATTGCCACCTTTTGTTGTCACTTCTGCTCTAGTGACAGATAAGCTGTTTTCGCGGAAGATCCGTGTGACATCGGACAGCAGACCAACTCTGTCATTGGTGCATAACTCGAGCTTAAGTCCCTGAAAGTCAAGAGGCATTTCAGAAGAGAAAATTGCAAAAGTAACAAATAGAATAACTAGGGCACTTGGAGCAACACTTGGTGAAGTGATCCCTCAACTTCAATACAACATAAGGAGAAGAAAAAAGGAAAAGGCAAAGGAGAGCAAGAAATAAGACCTGAGAAATATTGTTCAATTCGCATCAGATCCTAGTATGAATCCTCCAGCCATGTAATAAAATCGTAGGCATTTAGAAAAGACCCCATTGATAACTTGATTTTAATAAGGAAAGTTATTGATCTACTTTGAAAAAGCATCCCCTAAAGATTGACTGATAGAGCAATGTTGACTTAGTCCAAGTCCAAGACATAAAATTTTCAATAAAACCACCAAGCTGCACACACGCACACATGCAAGGTGGTAAAAGCTTATTTGTTATGGATCCAACTAATAAAAATGGTCAACTACTCGCAGTCCTTGCTCATAATGCAAAAATGGACCAAGGCGTAACAAAAATAAGAACAAACTATAACTGCAAAAGGGGAACAAATAATTGAAAATCACAAATTAAGAAATGCGCAGTTTAACTTAACAGATGTCCTTTGTCACCATGACTCAGTGCATACCTTCAAAATTAATCTAAACAAAAGTTTAGGTCTGTTAAGTAATTTAAATTAATCTAAGCATGAAAAACATCTAGGACGACCAATTGATGAAATGTTCTCAAAGATATTGAGGATCTGAAAGGACATATCAGACTTCCCAACACCATAGAAACTGAAAATTAATGATAGTCATAGGCCACAGCAAGAAAAAAAGTTTAGGGTTCTAAGAACCTGGGAATGCTAGGAGTGGCACTATGATTTCTCAATTATAAGGTTAAAATTGAAGTAGCAGGTCAGTTAACCAGAAATATTATGATAAAAACACATGCTCCACTATCAGTAATATTTGATAATACCATTATAAGAAAAGGTAGTCAAGAGCCAGAATAAGTGCTGAGATACATTTGACATAATCAGACCTCTGAAACTCTTCTCTCTATGGCTGCTTCTAGGCATTGAATCACACGGCGTCTTTCAGCTTCAGAATTCACGGGAGACCCATCTATATGACGAATGTAGTACTCCTAAACCAAAAAAAAAAGAGAGGAGGAATTAGAAGGGAATGACAGGCATTTTTATATATTCCATGTGCTTGCTAATCATGTGATCATCTTGCCTAAGACTATGAAAATCAATACAAAAAGATCATATTTTTTGGACAAAGAAGATAAGTTTTATAACTTAAAAGACTGAGTCACTGACCAATTAATATAACCCTATAAAATTTCAAGTACAACTTGAAAAATGCCAATTTTATGGATTCATAAATTTTTTTGTTATAAGGATCTAATCCATGTGGCTGATTTTCAAAGAAAAATGAGTAAAATATGAAAAAATTAGTTATGGCTGGTTCGTCCAGTAGAAAAATTGTACACACACACACAAAGACATACACATAATAAAGAACCTAACATTTCAAATCAACCTCATATAAAAAACAATGCTAAAGAAATACTATAAACCCCCGGAATATTTTGGCAGCGCATACTTGATAAGCTTCCGGTCTTTCTGCATCAACATTGGCATGAAAAACCACATATTGCATGTCTGTCAATGTGCACACTGTGTCGAAAAGAAGCTTTGGCCGATCCTTGCAGCGAATTGTAACCACCGAATAGTCCTTATCAGTGCAATCTGTAACTGTTACTTGAGGCCTTAGTTGGTCATCTGAGCTCGCTCTTTCACCTCTTTCATAGTCTCTGTCAGCAAACATCATCTGATGAAGCCTCCTCTCTGTGTGGGTATGGCCCAATGAGACTGCTGTGCTAGCTCCCCTGCTTTTGTGGTTACGTTTTAGTACATTGCGCAGAAGCTCTTTGACCTTAGAAAGCCTTTGTGGGTCTGTAATAGGCAAATTGGTTGCTTGATCAGTTACATGCATCACAGCTGCAGCTCTTGAGTTATGGGTCCAGACCTCTGCATTCACCACATTGCATTTGAGGTTGGCAAGCACAGCACAAATTTCTGAAAGCAGACCAGGCCTATCAGTGCCTGTTAACTCAATCGATGTGTACTCGCTTGATGGTTGGATACCAATTGACCTTCTAATGGCAGCAGTGACAGATGAATCTGCTCCGAGATACTGCACAGTTTAATGTATACTATTTTAGATAGAAAACTAGAGTCAGCTCTCTTTTTCTTATTTTGTTCTCTTTTTGAAAATCTAGAATATGCAAATGTACCCAAGTTAGCTGGGCTACGACACTATCAATCTGATTCCCCTTCTTGGAAGACATGACACTAGCAGAAACCAACATTTTTACATGCTCTGGTCTACTCGGATGGGATTTCACAACACATCTTTCCACATGCTCGAATTGATTTTATTAAACTAAGATGAATCACTGGCATAACAGAAACAGAACAACCTAGTATAACTACTAGAAGCTCATCAAGGTTCTGCTACATAGGATTTCTTCAGTCATCAGTAGACCTGTAGAACTTCCATTGTAAAAACACAGCCAAGAGAAAACAAGAAGCTACCCGAAGAGATGATAAATCTTCGAATTCTAAAGCACTAGGGGAACATCAAAAAGGTTGGAAAAAAAATGCAATGAGATACCTGCAGGCTATTATCCATGAAATTACCTAATAGAGGCTAACAAGTAGCAGATCAATCTGGGAAAACGATGCTCAGTAGCACCAAAAATTGCAAAGAGTGGCACAGAATACACTCAAAGCAGGAAATATGGAATTCAGAGTTAGGATTAAGACGAATAACACCTTCCGGATGCAATCCAAAACGTTCTCATCTTTGACTTTCTTTCGCTCCCGATCAGTCACATTAAAAACTTCAAAAAGTGAAAAAAATCATCAGGACTAGAATACTCACGTAAATCGGCACATTTAAACCACATCTCAAGTAGTCACTATACCCTTAAAAAATCAGAGGATACAGCAAAAAAGGAGTCAAATACAGGTATGAACTACTGGCAAATCAAGATTTTCAACAGAAAAAGGCCAGAAGTGATAAGATTTGGCTGGTGCCACTTAATATCTTCTTTAAATACGGATTTTATTTGATTTTGAATGACTACCAAAAATACACAGAAATTAAATTTCAATTGTGGATATTGTGGGCTACACAAGGTTTTTTTATTTGATTTTCAGTAACAGAAACGAAAATGGAAAGAATAGAAGATTGTATTTTTTTTTTTTTTTTGAATAAACAATTTTCTTCCTCAACTTAATAAAGGATGAAAACCAACACCAAATAACTAATTTCCGCGTATAGCGTATGTGATTATATAAGCAACAGACTTACCATCCATAAACCAGCTTCCATCTGAAGAAATATAGGCCTTCGTTATAACAAGATTTAAATCAGTGAGGACTTGTACAACTTCGAGCAGTATTCCATGCTTGTTTGCACTATCAACCTACACCACAAATTAAAAAGAAAAAAAGGAGCATAAAAATGTAGTTTTCAGAAGAATAATTTTCAAAAAAAAATTAATTGAAGTTAATTCCCACCCTGATAACCGTCGCGCTCTCGCATGACTCGTTGTCAATCACCACCCTAACGCAAGGAGGAGAAGGGACAGAACAAAAAGGTGGTTAGCGTCTAGCGGTTTTCCGGTTGCCGGTAAACGAGAAACAAGGGAAAGGTCCTTTTACGTTCTGATTCTGGTTCTTTTACCTTGGTGGATTCATTCTCCTGACGAACTTCTCGTACTCGTCCTCCATGTTCCAAGAAACGTCCATGTGCGCCTCTGAGTCCATCGATTGGTGGGTAGCAACTTATCGTTAGCAAAACGTGAAAAAAGAAATGGAGAAAACTGATTTCCCGGCTTCCTGCCGGAGCATCCCTACATACCAATTACCGAAATTAATAAAAGAAGACAAGGAAGAACACCTACCCATTTGAGATGAGAGAGAGGAATCCTGAGTCTCTCTCTCTCTCTCTTCTCTTCTTTTCCCCTCTCTTCCTCTCACGACGTTCGAATTTTCTAGGCTCCCTTGTTGAAGCGTAAACCTCCCTCCCTCTCTCTCTCTCTCTCTCTCTCTCTAGAATAAGGGGGAGGCGGTTGGAGGTAGGAAGTACGGTTCACTCGAACTCCAACTGTAATACACCTTCTCCCACTCCTTTCTCTCTCTATCCCTAACACTTACTTTCTCGACCTTCCTCTACTGGCGATTCTCATCCACTTTGCTGCATCTCTGCATCTCCAGGAAACGCCCCCCCTCTCTTTCCCTCTCTCTCTTTGAAAAGCCAGGCTTTCTATCGCTAGGAAGCAGAGACCAAGAACATGTAGGACCCAGCGTCGGATACGGCGGACTTCCTATTCCTGAGAGTTGATATGCAACCTACTCCGTCGGCTTGACCCCTCTCTCTCCCCCCCTTTCTCTCTCTCTCTCTTTCTGCCACGCCTATCTCTCTGGAACGCTTAAAATTGTGATTCGTGTGCCCCGAATGTTTTTTTTTTCCTCCAACCCCCTCTTTCCTTTTTTTCTTATATTATATTTTTAAAAATTTAGGCACGTTTTACTTTTTCATATTCTTAACATTAATTGCCAATTTGAAAAAAATCGACCATTTTAACTTTTAAAAGTAAAATAAATAATATACCTAATATGCCAACACATATAGATTTCCCTTAAATAGCTTTCAGGTGCGCATAAGAGAAAATATCCACTTAAACCAAGTTAAATATGGATAACTATATATTAATACTATTGAGTATGGTCAAAGAGGCTAATGCAAACTAATAAAGTGGAAACTTCTATTTATAAAGCCATTTTAATCTTTCTATCACATGATGAAAAAGTTATTTTTGTTAATCTTCTAAAACTTATTCCTGTTTTTAACTTATATTAAAAAGTAAGGTTCACTCTTTTTTATGTTTATGGAAATATGAGATAGTAAAAATAGGTAATATTAGTGGGTGCCAGCGTCTTTTGGGAAACACCAAGAGCCAAAGTGTGGTAAGTTGAATGGCTTGATCTTTTGAGCCAAGATTCTTAGCTATTTGGTCCCCCTTGCTGGCAGTGTCAGGTCTCATATAGTAAATGCTACCATTTTTGTTACATGTTTCTTAAACTGGCTAAAGAAAGGTTCCATGAAATTAAAAAATCTTGTCAAAACATGTTCAATGAGACTTGGGTATGCCTTCAATTGACAAAGGAGGGCTTCAAGAACAAAAGAATTAGAATCACTATGACTCCAAAAGTTCACATCTTAATGAATCTTCTACAAGAAACAATGTGCTTTCTTTGATAATGTCAGAACAAGAATGAAAATGGTTCGCCGGTTTTAGTCAAGAAGACGACAAGAGATTATCTTTACTAGAAAAACTTTCACTAAGCAAGTCTAGATGACGACGTATGTGGCTAAAACTTTGAAACTTTTATTGGAAGAAGACAATGAAACTATTCTGTATTTGTTTTTAAAATAATTTTCAAGTTTTTTCTTATTTTTTCAATTTTTTTTTTACATTTAAACAAAAAAAAATACAAAAAACCTGTTGACTTGTTGAATCAGCCGATCTCAACTCAAGTTGATACATATCTAAGGAAGAGAATAAATAAAAATATTTGCAACTAACTCAATTACTTGCCAACTGGAAAAATATATTCTACCCTACTTTCAATTAGCTCTTACTAGGAACTTCGTCTGCTTTCAAATCTCTTATGTTAGAGTGTCTCCCAATAACCTACTATAGGCTATAGCTAAAGGAGAAGAACAAAAAAATTACTATCACTATCATTGATAATTGTCATCTACCCATGTGCTCTCTATAGGCTTTCAAACTCCATGTGCTAGTTAAGATTTTCTAATGACTTCTTTAGAAACAAAAAGTTACTTTTGCAATCAACCAATAAAGGAGCTACATTGAGGCATCTACAAAAAAATAAACCCAAGGTCAATCCAAAATTATATGGTCTACCCTTCGCAACTTGGTTTATTTAAGTATGATGCCCTTCAGTTAAAAGAAATTCTAATTTTTCTTTCAAGTACATATGTGACCAAAGAGTCAAGTCCGACAAAAAAAAAAAATACAATAGTTCATAAACTATTGATAGTTTTTATATATATATCTTAGATTTTACCATGCTATTGTGAGAAAGTTCATGAATTTGACTCCTTACATGCAAATGTAATATATAATTTATGAAACAAAAGCCGCTTCAAACAAAATTGAATTGTTTATTTTTTTAATGGCATTTACAACAACTTATGATACAAACGAACAATTTTCAGACATGCAGCTTTTGTTTTTTATTTTGTCAACAAAATTAACGGACTTAATTTAAGAAAAGAAAAAGTAAGCAATCAAATATGTTATTTTGGGCCTTTTGTATTTCAAATATTATGTATACTGTAGAAAATTTAATTAAAATGAATAGGTTTGAGCAAATACAAATTAAAAAACTAATAGCTTGCTATTATGTACTATAAACAAAATTTACCTAAACTGGATATGATGGAGCAACTATGAATTCAGAAACAAACAACTTAATTAGTAATTAGTAATTTTTGTTAGAATTAAATGTTTTGAATATTTTTTTCCCATCATTATCTGCTAGTCCAATGTCAACTCAACTTACATTTTTGGTCTCACCACTTCAACATATTAATAGTACTTCTTACTTCTTTTCCTGAACAATGTAAAACAATACTTTCTAGCTCACATGCATGTTTCTTGTAGCATTTGATTAAAAATTAACTTCATTAGAAAATGCATGACTTAATTAATTTAAATCTTATTACTTCTTATCTGATTCCTTTTGCTTATTTCCTCTAAAATTTGTATACTTCTTGGTTCATTTTCTATACTTACTTTCTTGCTGCTATTCTAAGAAACTGATTATGACACATGAAATTTACACGATTTTATTAAAATTAATAAACATGCAATAAAAATTGGACATTGTACCTTTGTGAACACTAAGTAAGAGGTTGCTTGATTCTTATTATTGGTGACATCTTACTTTATTCATGGCATTTCAAGTATAAAAGTGGCAAATGGACACAGAGTCGATACTTAACGTGGAGTGGACATGCTTTGATGCTCTAAGCAATGGTAGAGCCAAAAAATTTTGCCCTAATGACACTAATGTATAGCAGGAAAAAATTTACAAGTCAAACACCTATTATACCGTGCTAATCTACCAACAATGAGTTGAAACTAATTGGCAAGAGGTTTTTAAATTTTATCTACAGGAGTTCAACCAATGTAGTAGACTAATGGATTTTTTGTTTTTAATTACCCACCAAGAAAAAATGAATGAAAAATTTCTTCAACCTCACAAGTTTACATCTTAATGAATTTTCATAAGAAATAAAGTGTTTTCCTTGGTCATGCTCATGAAAAAGTGAAGATAGTTCTCACTTCCAGTCATCACTTTACATAAAATCTAAAATCTACATGTTGTGAATAAATATTTGCACTTTTATGGGAATATGAAATGAAGATAAGTTTCAAGTATAAAACCTCACATAGATTGCTTTAACATTTGATTTCATAGTTGCCTCCTTGGCCAACTTTAAGCAAGAAGAAAAAATATGCACTTTGAACATATTTTTGTAATGTCATTTAAGAAGATTCTGTTGTTGTTTTAGGAAATGTAACATAATTTTGCCTAACATTTGATTTGTATGATTTGAATGCAACAACATGGAAGAAAAATATATCATTTTTAGATCATATATTTTGAGAATATGTGTTTTTATAAATAACATTCTTCTTATAAAATGTCCATTTAAAAATGTAAAAGTTATAATGTAAAAGTACTATTTTTTTGTAAACCCAACAACTTCCACCTAAGAAGAGGTGGTAGCACTTAGTCCTAATTTGGGTAGAAACTCGTAAAGAGTGAAGTCCCATCAGTTAGTTTCAACATGTCTTATCATTTAAAAAGTAGTACTATAACAATCAATTCATCCAATTATCAAATTTGAATAGAATAAGTGGCAAATCAACTGATCAACTTGCGTGATAAAGAGCACCAAGTAACATAAAATATTCATTCTTTATTTTTTCATATTTTTCAAGCATTTCTTATCTTTTCAGTTATCCTTTACATTTTTTTGGAAACATGTAAACAATATATAATAATTTCTCACAGGTAAATCAACCAATTCCAACCAAAGTTGATAGGACAAAAATTGATAAAGGCATTATAAACAAACCCAACTTAACTAGTACAAATTGTACCATACGTTGCTAGGAACTTCGTGGACTTTCAAACCTCTTGTGTTAGCATTTTCTATTAACTTTACCAAAAGGAGAAAAATAAAAGCTTACTATCATTGTCATTGACTATTACCATTTTCTCTTGTTTTCTCTATTGACATCCAAACTCCATGTGTCCTATAAAATCTTGTACTTATATATATATATACACACACACACATGTTCTAATGAGTCTTTGGGATAGAATTAAGTAAAATAAATTAACTTGTTTTTTTTTTTTGAAAAAAATTTAAAAAAGATTTTTGGACTTAGACATGTCACTATATGCAGAATTTGGTATTTGTCTAAGTGAAATGATTGTTGAATTCATAGCGGGCTTGTTGGCTATAGCTAAGCCACTTCTCTAGGTAAATGTCAATGTAAAACTCCTTAGCATGATCATGATGCAAATATGTAATTTTACAAATACATGTTTTGGTTGTTTTTTAGGTGTGTATAAGTATCTTGGATCACATATTAGAATTAACAAATTTCTTGCAAAATGTAGATGTTATATCACGAGATAGTCTCAACCATTTTCTCAAACACTCTAGTAAAATGATCTTGATATAATAATGAAACTCATGCATTGAAATACATTGATTTTCTGTTGGAGTGCTCATAAAAGTTCTTAAATTATCTACAAAATGTTATATATCAAATATAAACCAATCTTAAATTCAAAATCTTATAACACATGCAACAAAGTTAACTAAATGTATACTCTATCCTAAATTTATATATTTTGTAATAAACTTTGTTCATTATCTTAATCACAAAGATAAACATGATGGTTAGATTGACGAGTGAGATAGTACAAAGCTCAATAAAGATAATTAAAAAGTTTCACGGCCAAACCCCATAAAAAAATGGTGAAATGTTGCTGAAAAATTTCAGATACATGTATTAAAACAATAATATACCCTAAAATTTATTCACAAATAAAAAAATAACAAATATGAAGATTAATAATCTACCAAAAGTCGTCTAGACACTTTAAAAGAAAAATGGTATATGTGCCGAAAATCTATGGTAATCACCTATAGCAAGAAGAGGAAGGAAGAAGAAAGATGAAGGAGGGTCCGAGCAAGTTAGGGAAGCCTTTACTGATGGGTGGCGAATGTCGGTAAGGTGCAACTTACAAATGTAAGTGAAAGTCACACGGAGTTTTCACCAACACAAAGAGTGAAAGAGAATGTTGGTGAAATGTCTTTTCACCGGGCGTCCATGTACAGGACGTTAATGAAGGCGTACTGAATCCAAACATCGATAATATTTCACATGAAAACACCTTCGCCGACATGAGGGGTCTTATCTGTCGGTAAAATCATTATTTTTATTGACAGCCAACTTCCAACTTCCAAGCGACGAAGCGTGATTGCAGGAATCATGGCACCTAACAGTTGACCCATGGGAAGGCACAGATTTGTTCATGTTTCATTGAATGCTGTCCATTGAACGTCAATGAACATTCAATGACACATGTTATCCATGTGTCGGTGAAGGCTGATGTTCATCGATGCTGTTCTCCCTGGTAAAAATTGACTTCCATCGACGGCCGCCCATCAACACGTCGATGATTCCATGCTTTTTTTTTTCAATAAAACTATCAAACACCAACTCACGCCCTTAAGGACCACCAACAAATGCTGCTGCTTTGGAAAAAAAACTTCATCTTCTTTATGACCTTGTAAAAACAAAAGAAAAAAAAACACAAAAGAAAAAGAGAAAAAAAAAACACAAAAGAAAAAGAAAAAAAAACAGCACAAAAATAGAGGAAGAGAGGGAGAAACATGCGTCAAATGCCCGGACGTCGAACCTCCGTGTTTCTCAACTTCTAGACAAAGAGTTCTAGGGCTGGACGTCCCATATTTATTTACCAACAATAGCACAAATTTCCTTGTTTGAGGATTTCTATATGCCATTTTAAATGGTACTTCTGGAGTTTCCTCCATATGATCGTGTGATAGTTGGATCTTGGGCATGAAATTAGGTCTAAGTATGGTTTCAAGGTTTGATCTTTATCCATCTGGGTTGGGTCAGGACCTTTCAACAATTTTGCTTCAGTGAACTAAAGTGCTTGTAAATCCCTTAATTTAGCTCTCGAAGCTAGGGAATTTTGGCCAAAGCTTCTTGACTACAACACAAACATGGGCTTTAACTTATAAAAATATTAATTGATGCAAGAAAATTGAGATGCAAAAAATGTGCATTTCATGCATCAGAAGTCCAATTTCTCCAGTCAGTCATCAACTATTTTTGGTTCATGATGGTTTAGACATTCCCTAACATGGTAATCAACCTCCATGTCTTTGGTTCTTGCATGAAATGCTGAATTCATGACTAGATATTTGGCTTCTAGGTTGCTTCAAAAGTGGTAGGAGGTCATGATAGATTTCAAGTTCTTTCAAAGGAGACTTTAGCCAAACAGCTTTTGAGGCAGACCCTACACTCCCTTCAATTGATAACATGATATAGCATAGCTCCCAAATACCACATAACCGCAAGCGGATGTTCTATCATCCAGACATCAAACCCAGAAGTAGTTGCATATTCAGCTTACAGCTTATTGCTAGTCCAACTCTGGGAATAAAGAAAAAAACATCTACAAAGCTACCTACGTCCCAAAGCAGCCTTGGACCCTGGGGCATGAGAAAAGGTAAGGGGTTTCAGCCTCTTTGGGCTATCTACCAAAGTAAATATTGAAAAAGATGGGTTATAATAGTGTCTTCAAATGTATGAACTCCCAAATATGTGAGCTAATTAACATACAATATGACATTTAACTAATCTTATTCGTCGTCAAAAACTGTGCATCCCATTTCACATAGTCAATGCATCTTTACCCTTAGCAAGTGCGTTGCCAATACATGATAAGCTCATTCAATATCCATTACTGCAGTCAAATGATGCATGCACCTACCTTTTCTAGGTCAGTACAACCCAAAGATAACAAAATATGTCATTTAATTGAGGTCATAAAATCAATCATTTCAGTGCAACTTGCCTCAAAACATTCCCATTCATTTCTAGTTGCTTCCAAAACTAGGCTTTTCTGTAGGAAATTGATATTACTTAAAAGCCAGTTGTCAACACTACATACTTATCCACATACAGCATACACATTCAGCTATTTCTATATATATATATATATATATATATATATATATATATATATATAAAAGTTCAAATCTTCGGCTGTATGGATTACTTCGCGCTGCCGAGTTTCAATTGGGACCCTGACTGTCAAGCAAAGTTTGTGTAGGGTAGGACCACACTAGCTATTTCGCTCTTTGATGTTATTATATTTTTTATATGATATTATATATGATCTATTATAATAGAATTGGGCTAAATGATCTAAAAGAGTTGATCGTATGAGAGCAATAATAATAATAATAATTTATAATGCAGCCAAGAAAATTAAAAACTCATGGCTAAAAAACATTATAAACTATCACTTAACGTTCTGCGTTCGTTTTCAAATATTTAAGCGTCTAATAACGTCTGGCCGATTTGAACACTTCCCTTTCAACGACTAAATTTATATTTTACACGTTTCACGAATGGGGGCGTCCGGGGAAGAACATGGCACGTGAGCCTTCATCGCTAAAAGCGTCCAGAACGCGTCGAGTCGCTGTCCGACCCCGTGCGTCCTTCATTCTTTCGCATCCACGTTCTCCATCGGAATCAGGTCGAAAGAAAACTAAGGGCACAACCGTCACTTTCTTTCCGGGGTGCAGTGGATCTACGTACACTCAACATGCCGAGAATGTCCCTCCTTGGACCGGCAGGCCACCGGTATAACAAAGCAAAGCGCGGGAGGAGGCATTTCGTTTCAAACGAGAATTGAGAGGGCTAAAGAGGTCAATAGGGGCCGTCAAGAAAAATCCTCAGCCTCTCCCAAGCTGAACACTGCGAACAGATCGCAGGGTATTACGGTCATCTAACAATCTGCACGTGACACCACGTGGGTCCCGATCTTCCGTCAAAGTCTTCTGGAGAGCGTCAAGCGGGCGGCCGAGTCGTACGTCTCCTTGACACGGCGGCTTTGAACTGAACCGTCGTTCTTTTTCTTCTTTTTGACAGCTTTGTGCGAAAGCCAACAAGCGGATGTCGGCCGACCATCTGGTGAGGACATAGACGGTGGCCAGTGGGGGCATCAATTGGAGCGGGAACCAGTCGATCCGATCCGATTTAGGTTTTGCTGTAGGATCCGGTTAAGCATTTGGATCTGGCTTGGGCCGAGCGTAGTTCAAGAATTTTTTTGATGAAAAACATGCATGAAAAAGGTTACAGATCGTTTGCACTTTAAATAGGGTTTTCCTTATGAAATGTTTGAGGATATTTATATTGCATAAGCCTACCCCAAGTTGCGGGGTTCAAAACGACCATTGCAGGGAAGTTAGACCCAAGTATAATCCGATCTTAATGGTTCGACCCTTCAAAGATCTCATTGCAGTGAAGCTACACATGAATCAAGTCACTTACAACTTTAGTTCCCGCCTATCATGGCTTCACCATAAGCCTAGGCAACGGTCTTGGGCTCGTGCATCGAGTATCGAGCTTGGCCTGGGCTCGGATTTCTGGCGTCGGGCAAACCCAGGCCTGACTCTTATCGACTCGGGCCAGGCCAACCCGATGCCCAAGCCTATACACCACCGTGGCTTGTCAACCAACCTTGTTTGCTCTAGTAGCGCAAAGATTGGGCCTAGTTACAATCTAATAAGCCTCCGGTGTGATCTGTCCAATGGGTTGCAGCCCATTATCGTTGGACCAAGAGAAGGGAGAGATTTGGCTCCACATATTTGAAACGTTCATGCGCTGTGATCTGTCCAATGGGTTGCAGCCCATTATCGTTGGACCAAGAGAAGGGAGAGATTTGGCTCCACATATGAAACGTTCATGCGCAATTCTCTGTTCAAGTGAAAACGCCCAAGTTTCCTCCCTTCCTCAACCTCTCGAGATCAAGTGGGTGCCATGAATGCACATCAACTAGTACACAGAAGCCAAGATATTTGCAGTATAAGGTTGTTGATGCCCATGCCGCTCTAATCAATAACCAACTACTTGTCAGCTATGTCACCTGAGTGCGTGGTGCGGGTGCCGATGCGGCACATCTCAAAAAATTTAGGTGCGGCGGTGCGGTGAGAGTATTTTATTATTTTTAAAATATAATAATATAAAAAATTAATAAAATAGCTAAGAACAAAAAGATTAATAAGAAAACGATGAATTTAATCTAATCTTTTCAAATTGGATTATAATTAAGCCTCCCACTGCAAGGGATTTAAGATGATGCATTCCTTGGTGATCTTCCCGGTACTTCCTTACACACCAGCCTTGTTTCTGCTGCTGTGGAGTTGAGCTTAGAGCGACTCTCCTCCGGCGAGCCAGTTGCAGCAATGGCGAGCCATGCTGATCCGCTCAATACTGGAAGACTCTCACAGTTTCCTCCCTTTCCTCCTGTCCTCCATCTGTTTCCCTCTTTCCTCCCGTCCTCACCTCTCTTCCTCCTTCTCCCATCCGTTTCCCCCCCTTTCCTCCCTCCCCCATCTTTTACCCCCTTTCCTCCCGTCCTCACCTCTCTTCTTCCCCCTTTCCTCCCGTCCTCACCTCTCTTCATCCCTCTCCCATCTGTTTCCCCCTTTCTTCTCGTCCTCACCTCTCTTCCTCCTTTGCTCTCCCTCTCCCTTTCCCCCAAATCATCCCTTTCTCCCTCGGGTGCGGTTTGGGTGCGAGCTCCTCATCGAGTGCTGATTGGGTGCACACCTAGAGCGCACCCGAAGTGCACCAGCACCCGAAGCGCACACGACGCGGGTGCGGGTCCAACTTGGAAGCACCCAGGTGACATAGCTCTCAAATTCCATTGAGAGTCTCAGCGGTTATTTATTTACACGGTATTTTGCTCGTTGTTTTTTATTTTTAACATCATTTATATAAATATTTTATTTAAATAATTGTTGTCTTGGTACCTACGCTTCATTACGCCTCGCTTCGCTTCATAAGCCTGGCGCATCGGTTCTCAGAGCACGTTATAACTAAAACTCGTATTAAACAAACAAAAACTTTGAGGTCTGCATCTGGGATTATGGCCAAAGATTTCTCCATAGAACGAGTGGCCGCCTGGTTTTATGAGTCTCCCACACTTTCTCTCTCTCTCTCTCTCTCTCTCTCTCTGTGTTTTAATACCCGGTTTATGGGTAGTGGCTCTTTTGCTTGGGGGATGATGCTACGGGGATGACTAAAGCGAGCAAAAGCCATCGTGAGTTGCTTCTATGTCGGGTAAGCAACAAACTCTTATTCGTTTATTTCCTTTATTTTCCCTATGCCTTGATTTGCACCTTTGCGTTTTCGTCGGGTTTTCTGGCTGTGTTTTCTTCTTCTTCACGGGTGATTCCAGGAAATTGAAACTTTAACCTTCTGTCCCTTGTATTGTTTTGATGAAAGAAAAAGAGTGGCACGACGGATTAGAAATTTAGAACAAAGCTTGCTTGGTTGAGGATTTGATGCGAATCGGGGTTGTCCAGATAGTTGTCGATATTTTGAAATTGGTCTTTTGTGTACCTTGTTGTTGGTTTTTCTTAAATGTTCGTGGTCAGTTACACACGGGTCTTCTGGTAGTCTTTTCCTTTCTTCTTTGATTGGCTTTGAGTTTTTCCTTGGTCAAACTTTTGGAATTTTGTGGGCTTATAGGTTGTGTGGGCAGTCGGGTTTGGTCTTCAAATCATGGAGGCAATCGGTAATATTAAATTTGCTAGCGTCAATGAAAAGCTTCGGGTTGTCCTTGGATGGGAATACAGGCTGTTGGCCTCAAGGCAATCAAGATTCTAATGATCTCGACTGAAGGAGTTGCTTTCTGCTGTTGCTTGGATCATATAACTTGTTGGATAAATTTTGCTGGTACTTTTATGGGACATGTAAAAGAATTGGAATATGTATTCTCTTTCCAGATTTTGGAGAAGTTTTGTTTCTTCGACTTATATATAAGGAATTTACGGAAATATCATTGGCCATTTTTATTGGACCTTGACTATAAACTTTTCTTTGGTGTCTGATGCAACAGGTTGGTATTAGTTGATAGGTTTACTTTCCGTTTTTGTTATATATGCTGTAAGTAAAGTGTCTATGCTTCATACTTATACAAGAAATCCAATTTGTGCTGCTTCAGGCTACTCGTTGAGACCATGACAAGTTCCTTGCTTTTGCGCCTTCAGAATATATGGCCCTTTTCTCTTTCAAAGCCAGATGATCTGAAAACGTCAAATGGTTTGGTTCGTGGACTCAAAATTCCTGAACATACCAAGAAATTTGTTTTTGCACTTCGTGAACCTCAGTCCAATTCAGTTGTATATATATTAGCGACACAAAATTTATCAGAACAGTCATCATTAGATGCAGAATCTTTGATCAAGGAAGTTAAGCCCGATGCCATTGTGGCTCAGGTGTCAAATTCCACCATGGATGATATTCTGTCAGAAGAAATTAATCTGAGAGAAGATCAATCCCGAATGGTACCCATGTCATATTTTGGAGTTCTAAAAGGATGTTTCAAAGAGAAGCTTAACAAGGTTGAGTATGAGAATATGGCCGGGTGCCAAGTTCTCGAGCAAATCTTTGGTGTTGGATTTTATGGACACTTTTTAGCTGCCAAAAAGGCATCAATGGAAGTTAAGTCCCCTCTGTTCTTACTTGATTCTCCTTCAAGAAGTTGTGCTTTGGACCATCACAATGAAGGTGATTCGGGAGCCAGCAGTGTTCAGGGAAAGGCTACACAGGCATCATCTTCACTTCTGCAGTCCAATGGCTTCAACCCAGGGAAACTTGTGGTGCAGTCGGGAGATGTGTCGAAAATTCTTTGTAAAAGGATTTGTCTTACTGACAAATTTGAGTTAACAGCTGTGAAATCCTTGGCTTCTTCTTTAGATTTTTCAATTTCCAAGCTGGATGCAGTTCCCAAAAGGAGTCAAGCAAACTGTGACTCAAATCTAGATTTTGAAGTACCATCATATGCCCAATCCTTTTATCTTCTGTTAACTGATTTACAAAACATATTTATTGATCTTCCAATTATTGGTAAAGCTATGGTGCATGCTCAGAAAGTGCTTGTCAATGTTGACAGAGGTGAAAAGGTTGATCCGGAAGTCCTATGTGAAGCTCGGAAGCTTAAGATTGCAGTTGAAGGCTTAAGAATTGCATTGAATGATGTTGCTCGGTCTCCTCTTTGTAAAAATGGAAAGGATTCTGGAAATATTGCTTTTTCAGATCTTCCTTATGAAGAGAAGCGTCATATTCTGTTTGCTCAGGCCCTTAAGAGTCAGGCAAGGAAATATGGATCCCTGGTGGCAATAGTTGATGTCAGCAGTTTAGCTGGTATTCGTAGGCATTGGGACAACCCTGTCCCTCCAGAGATTTCCGACTTGGCAAGTGAATGTTTCACATTATTTGAAGATAACGGAGAAGCAGCCTTGGGATACCTAACTGATAGGAAGAGGTTGTTGACTGATAAACCTGTTATAGCAGTTGGTGCTGGAGCAACAGCCATTTTAGGAGTGACTGCACTTCCTAAAGCTCTTCCATTGTCAAGTTTCTTTAAATTGATAACTTACAAGGTTCCTGTTACTGTGAAGATGGGGTTAACACATGCACCAAGAGCAATTGCTGCACTTGGTAAATTTTTTGGCACTCCAAAGTTGTTTGCACCATTGAAGGCTACGGTATCAGGTTTAGCTGGCTCAGGAACCAACATGTCTACTATGAAAGTTGCAGCTTCTGCTGAGAAAATCCGAGCAGTCGCCCATGGTGTCATAGCATCTGCTGAAAGAACTAGCTTCTCTGCAATGCGCACTGCGTTCTATGGAATCATGAAGTCATACCGTGGACAGCCAGTTGGTGTCACACCCTGGGCTGCTTTTGGTTTTAGTGTTGCAGCATGCTCAGGGTTATTGATGTTTGGTGATGGAATTGAGTGTGCTGCAGAAGCTGTTCCTGCTGCTGCAACAATTGCTTGCTTGGGCCGTGGTTTAAGGAGCTTACATGAAGCATCTGAAGCTGTGAAACACTCCGATTCATCCAAATTGCAGGAAATAATTCATAATGCATTGTACAATATGAAAATAAAAAGAATCCAATAAAAATAATTTTTTGCATTTAATGTAAATTGTTCAGTTGGTTGATGATTATTGTGCGAGCTAATATTTCCTGTCATGATCTGGTCATGTGCTAGGTTCACCATTGTGCTGTCATTTTTGTGTATGGTTTGGATGTATAAAAATATAAGCCAAGTGTTCTAAGCTAGTGGACTGGTCAGTTGCTCATGAGATGGGGAAAAAAGTGAAACGAGAAATGGAGAATACTTTTCATTCTAAATATTTGTGTCACTTAAATATTTATAGCTTTATCTTCCTGGACTGTGTCAGGCAGTTATGTAGAATTGATTTTTCATCTTAAATTAGAGAAGATGAAAATATGACAGTCTCAGAAATAATCTTTGCGCAAGGTCTCCCTCTGCCAAAAAAAACCAAAATGAGAAATTCCATTCAGAAATTTAGGATGATATATCATATGCTTATATTTAGTATATGGTTTTATAGCTATATTATATCGGTGGAAGTCTCCCTCTTTTCTTTGTTTGGTGGCCTTGCTATGGTACAGAAATGCGAGTGCCTGAAGGAAGAGTGTTACATCAACTATTTGAGAAAAACGTGGGTGTGGGGGACGCAAAGAAGTAGCAGTTAACATGGATGCAATTGTACATGCATGTGAGATACACAGATAAATATGTAAAAATTTAAAATAAATTTTTATTTTTATAATTTTTCTGTGGCAGTTATACATATTTGCTAAAAATAAGTATATTAATGTAGAAGATAATTTAGGATCTATTGAGTAACATTGTCAACCCAAACGCTTGGGTTTAGATCTGGCTAGCTGTCTACTGCAAATTTCGATGTCTTGGCCTTGCTAGATAGACTCGATGCATTCACAAGCGTAGAGGAAGATTTGCTAGAGGAAAAAAAAGGCAGGGGAAGAAGCAGAATAAGGAGAGGAAAGAGACTGGTCAGGTAGAGAAAAGAGGAAGGGAAAGAAATCAATGAGGGAAACAATGGGTTGGTAGTGGAGAAGAGAGGACAGTTGTAGCAAGTTTGTTCTCGCTTACTAGGATGTGAGTTTTCTTGGGAAAATGTCAGGAAGATCTTGAAAATTTTGAAACTTAAAAAGAAATAAAAAATAACAAGAAAATTATTTGCTGGTAGGTTGTATGAATTTTTCTTGGAATATATATAAAGGACATTGTAAAGTTCCTTTTTAACATTAGAAGATATACAAGTGAAAAATCCATTTGTCTAAAAATATAAAAAAACTCATTTTTGATTTTTGAAAGTCCGTGGAATGACTTGGGTTGGGGAAATATCAACCACACACACAATCTATATATATATATATCGCCTCATTAATGGCATCTTTGTAGTTACAAATTTCATATATGGTATTTTCCTATCCTATTCATTGTAATCTGTTATATAAGAAGATCAATAGATCTGGCACCTCATTGCTGTTGGGATTTCCGTTTGTTGCAGCCACTTTTCAGCATCTCGTTTCTTCTGCACTTCATAGATGAATCAAAATCTAACATGGTATCAAAGTGTTTCTAGAACTAGATTTGGGATTGCTTCCAAGATGTATGACCAAAGAGATATTCCAACTTTCAAGTGGAAAAACAAATTCCCTTCTTCTCTATTTTCCATAAATCCGTGTATGAAATTTGCTCTTGCTTGACTTTTTTCTGTTTCTATTCCCAGACTTCTATTTTGATCTATTTCTGCATCTGAAACAGTCACATTGTGGTCTGTTTTTTGTCGATCTGAAGATTCTGATGATTGTTTCCAGTAATTTGGAAATCATCAGATTTGAATCTTCTAATAAGACTGTCGAATCCCTTTCAACATTCTGAAAAATGTCAGCTGTAAGATTTCTGATCAAGCTACTGGACTTCATTAGTTGTCTTGATCTTTACATCAGTTCTGTCATTATATTCTTCTTGGTTTAATGTCAAATTTCTGTCTACCTAATATCTGATTGTGCCTCCTTTTCTCGTTGTCAAGTTCTTTAAATCTTAGATTGTGAATTTATCTCTTCTTCTTACATCTTTTCATCATGCCATATTGCTTTTCCTGGATTTATCAGAATCAATTGTTTTCATTGTTTTATGTACAACCCAACGCAGGTGATTTGCAAATCAAGGGATCAGATGTTCAAATTCAGTGGGATATATGATTGACTGATTTCACATTGAAAGAATCATTTTCTTTTTCAGAACCAATGAGTTACTGCTGATTGAATTATCACCACTGGACTGCATGCTAGTGTCGGATCAGCCTACATTTATTTTGTTTTTCATTTATTTTCTCTATTGAATTATAGATTTCTCCTCTTCCTCTTCTGGTCTTGCTTCCATTTTCTTAGTCAACTTGTGCCTAAAAAATTGAACAATTTAAAGTTCTTGACTTGGAACCTTTTACAAGAAGTCAAGATCTCCTTATTTATCTAGATGGATCCATTCCATTAGCTGTAGAACTCATCTCACATTAAGAAAAGGATGATCTGACTATCATTTCTTCTTTTTTGTGTCTACCGGTGCTTCCTAGATTTGTAGATTTGGGTGCCAAACACTTAAGGTATGAGATGACATTGAGGGTTTGTTGGGGGAGTGTCACACATAAGGATTGTACTCATAATGTTTGCAACAAGAATGGTTTATCGTCGAAGAAGAGGACGCTATGCTTGACATGGTAGAGGAGGAAAAGAAAGAAATGGTCAAGAGGGTCGTGGGTCCCTGCATATGCTGAACACATACCTTGCAATTCACATGGTTGCAAGCCCAAAACATACACTTTAACATTAGAGGTTTGTTCAAAGGTAACATGTCATATTATTGAAAGGGTGATATACATGATCAATAAAACTAATGGACCTATTTTTCTGTGGACAGAGGCTTTCCATTTCCTTGTACATGAAATAAGTTGACCACACTTGCCATTTTGGAGAACAATTCTCCATAATGTTTGTCCACTACATGAATTGGGTGTTTGTTATGTGCATATTGATGATCCTCTGAGACTCCCAAATGAACAGGTATGGAAGCTATAGTAATGGTTTATACATTCCTGTTGGTCTCGACTCTGGGGATAATATTTTTTGGTCTCTTTTTTCGAGAACCGCCTAAGGTTCCAAATAAAAAGATGAAATAATTTTTCATTACCACAATTGAAATGATGACCCTCCGATGAGGAGGGTCATCATTTCAACTAGTCCCCCTGTTCCTCAAATGGATCTCTTAGTTGTTGAGAGGGTTGCCCAAAAGCGGTATATAAGGCATACCCCGTAAAGCTTACAATTAAACCATATAAGCTTTAAAACAAGCTTTTGAAGTGCAGGTTTGTGGGGTATGTAGATAATTGTAAGGTTTATGGAATCCTTTGAGCAGAGATACCATATCAAGAAATGACATTTTTTACTAACTAAATTTTGATCATCAGCCTGCTGCACATACTTGGTTTATTAACCATGATTGAGTTCAGAGTTCTAACCTAACATTGATAGTTGTTGTACTCTAGATTGATGACATGACAAAGACATTATTACCCCCACTAGGGAACACAATTTTCTCCACCTCAGTAAGGAAACAAATCACTATTTTTCTTTGCATGGACATTTGATATAGAAGGTCTTCTAGACATTACTTTAAGCATACAGCAGATAGTTGATGGCATGAAAGAAGAAAGAGTTCGAGCATCTCCATCTCATTCTTCTGATAACATATCTACATATAGACACCGGATTTACAACACGAAAATCGCCGGTTTGCTTTCTTACAGCATGGGAGCCAGAGGAGGAGAGAAGTGGCGAAGGAGAAAAGGAAGGGGAGTGAGGGAAGCCAAAGCACTTCAAGAGCAAGTACTTGGTGGTGGAGGAGATTTTTCGATACTTGATACAGACGCTAGGGTGGTGCTTATATAGGCACCAGACGTGAAAATAAAATACAATTTGGAAAAGGAATAGGATTTCTTCCCGAACAAGCTAACCACTACAAAACAAAGATGGTTACAAGCGAAGGAACTCGAAAGAGGACAGCTGGCGTGTGCTAGGTGAGGTGGCAGTCGAACGTGTCCAAAAAGCCAAAAAGTGCTACAGTGACCGCCGAAGTGCTACAGTGGCAGCTTCGTCTTTTCTTCATGGGGAGCCACGTATTCATCTTTTTTGACGCGTGTAACATTCCTTCTTCTTTATTTCTTTTCACACAACATTGCTATATATTACAAAAAGAAAGTTGGCAACTACAACGTTCTTCTAGAGGCTCCTCGAGATGATTTGCCTCAAGATGTGACCCAGTGCTTATCCTGTGGGGTGCTTCACAGGGTAAATTTTTATTCCGAAAATTTACAAACTTAAAACCCATTTTTATCCTGGTGGGCTTCGCTCCAGGGTAGATTTTGAAGTGATGATCTACAACACAAATCCTAATTTTAACTTGGGGGATTTTCCCAACGAGAAGTTTATCACGTTTCTTCTCAAACGGATGATGCTTAAGTTTTACATGGGAAGCACTGTACCCATGGGAAGTTTAACCACAGCTTACAAGGGCCAAGTTTTACCGATCTTGAGGAACGTTAGGTTGTAGGTTTTAGGAGTCAGCAGCTTCGTTCCTATTTTTCAGCAAGTGTCTACTGCCATTCTGGATCAGTATCTTCGATGTCTGAATGTTGGTCAAATTGGAGAACCATTGCAGCACCATCGTGACCTTTGTCTCCAAGTTCATGAATTTGCCATCCTGCATTGATTTGCGCAAAATGCTCTCGTAGCCCTGGTTTGATACAAACATGGTTTTGGAATGGTATAACTATTTTTACATGTTCTGAGTCAGATGTGTATATCCTAGTATTATGCGGGTGATGCCATGTTTTCAGTTGTTGAGATATCTTGAATTCTCTCCATCTTGTAAGCTCATCATCCCATTCATCAGGATTTGCTTCTGGTATGTCTGTAAGAGGTAGTGAGGTTTGTAGAGGGGTGGCAAAAGAGTATATCTGAATGGTTATCTCATGTTTTGCATCACATGGATAATCATATGTTGGCGGGATTGTGTTGATGTCCAGGTTTACAAATCCTTTTGTAACCCAGTTGTTTCTAAAAATTTGTTCTACTATATGGGCTAGGCGCCAATTGAATCGCAGCATATGAGTCTGCTCTACTGCTGTTACGATAATCCTTCTTACATATCCTTGCAACATTAAATTTTTCAAGGAAATCTCCATATCAAACATTTCCATGTCTGCCCATTTCTTTAGATTAATGCTTGCGAGGATGATCCCAAAGCCTTTAGAACATTCACAGAAAGAGTTATCTGTATGTCTCCTTTGCTGGTATTTGACTAAACAGAGTTTCATCCACTTTTTTCGTAGTCTAGGATTTCTTGCAAGAAATCTTAGTATCTCTTGAATACGTCCTTGCTCCTTCTTTTGCTTTTGAAGTACGATTTTGTAAACTTGCTCTTTTGCTACATCAATTTCTGGGGAAAAACTTTCTCTTTTTTCTTCCCACTGTTTTCTCATTTCTTTTTCCCAATCCTTTTTCAGTAATTCTACCTCGTCAGTTGACTGTTCTAATTTTTCAGTCAGGTCTTCTAATTTCTCCTTACAGAGAATTAGCTCTTTACTAGTATTTTCCAACTGTTGGGCTATGTCCAGAAAAACGGGGTTTTGGGTAGGATCTGGTAAGAGCATTAGTTGGCTTTGTGTGATTTGGCCTTGTGTATTTCTGATGCTAAGGTAGGTTGCCAGGATGCTAAGGACTTTAGAAAAGGTTGAGTTTTTTCTATTATGCCAGAGGTTGTCTAGTAATATATGATCTTTTTGGTCAAGATTCATGCCAGGCATGGTCAGGAAAGTAAGATTGGAGCCTGGGGGTAGTATGGGTAGGCCTAGGTCTGGGTCAATTTGGACAAGGTGGGTTTCACTAGAAGAAGCCATGTCTCTTGAAACAGAAGTTTGTGTTAGAAAAAAGAATGCATTCTACTTTGTCTACCGTGACTAATGTCTATTCAATGAAGATCAAGAATCTTAAATCTATCTTATATGATGTTTTCAAACCTTATTAATCATCATTTATATTATCCAACATGTATTGTAAGTTGGTTAAATTGAAAATCTTATCTTGAAAGTCTTCACCATATTTTTTATTTGATTCAAGCAAACTATGACTCATGTGACTACCAAATACCCCTGAAAAGGCGTGAACTTATGAGGAATACCTCTAGGCTAAAGTAAGGACACACGGATCGGAAACCTTATTCTCTAATTTACACGATAAAAGCATGAAGATACTGCTGAAAATGACCAAAATTCCCCTCTAAGTGCAATCTATAATTTTCAAGGCAGATTTTGCAAATTCCTCAAATCAGAGAGCTGGAAGTATCAACCATCAAAGAGAAAGTTGCCGTCTAAAGGCTGACACTTTGAGGAAACAGTCCCGTTTTATAGAACTTAAAACTCAGTTGCATTTTTTACTTTTTTTTTTTTCATTTTAGTACAGAAAATAGGAAAATACAGTTCTCTATTTTTTGTAAATCTGATGACAAGATGGCCACTAAATAAATCTTAAATGATATTTGATTTTCACCAGAATTGGTCTGTGAGATACATGCATATTGACCTGTCTGCACTTAAAAATTCATGCTGAAATTCCCCTATTTACCCTATAGAAAACAATTCTCAATTCAATACAGAATTCTGGTTGAACAGAGTTCAGTAGATCACTTGGGTAAATTAAGATTGCAAAGCAGAGGATCTGAACCTAATCGACGAGTAAACTAAAATTAGGAATGCAACTAACAGCCTGACATCTATGGAATGCATTCACATGCAACACATGACCTATAACAGAAATATAACTAACTCTACCCATCCCAATCTAATATGTGAAGGAAGAAAATTTCCACTAAAATTAATGTGTACAACATGTATGCATATGCATGAATGCATGATCCTTGACGTGAGACGCATGCTGAGTGATCTAAGTATATAATGGACATGGTATACCTGGTGAAAATGCATGAATAATACATATAATATGCATGCGACATAACATACCTCATGATATTAGTATAAGGCATAAGTTTGTTGATGTCATGTGCTTGTGCTTGAAATATGTTGAATGACATGCATAAGTATCTAGTTAGTGATGGCATGATGGTATGAAACATGCAAAGGTATATGAGATGTCACTACATGAGATGCATGAATTACAAGGAGTGACATGCACGCATGATGGTGGGTGACATATCATGAATAGCATGGACGTTGTATGGGTCAAGGACACGTGGCACCTACCTATGCTATATCTGTGTTATTAGCCCTGCATTATGTTAGTGTAGTAGTATGTTACATTATAACCTATACTACAACTATGTTAAATATTATGTATTAATTATTTACAGGTGACCTACTTACTAGGTCAGCACTTACCCAAATTGCTACAAGAGGTAGGAACATCTGAAAAATCCTCTAAATTGTGCCAACCTTGTTTTTTTTGGAATCTGCAGCGATGCATGCAATGGATGCTAAAAAACCAGCGTTGACAAATACAATGTCAATGCATGATAATGTGCATATTTTAGGCATGAGGAATGCAAAACGAACATGTAATCACACATTGGAAACACTTAAAAAAATCAGAATCATAGAGATTAACTCAAACAATATAAAACCCAATCCATCAGCTAGGAAACCTACAGAAGACTGTCTACGGAAGCAGCTAACAAGTAACAACCTACTGTAAATTGTTTAAAATAGTGCACAATAGAATCTAAAACTATTCTAACCTTCTTTTTTAATCTGCAGAAACTCACAAAACATAAATGCTAATCTACAAAAGCTAACACAAGGAATGAACTCTACGTAAAAGAAAAAAAACTAAGAAAATAAATTTATAAGTTAGTGAAGAATAAGACCACTAGCGGCACCTTGGAAACTTCTCCTACACTTATCCATATTACATTAACACATAATATATAAAAGTAACGAAATCAGGGTCATCCTATACCTAATATTTGAAAAGAATCAATGAAACTTAAGGGTAAACTTAATAAGAGAAGCACTTGGGATTGACAACAAGAAGTCAAAACTACACTTGTAGTCGATAGGTCCTCTTGCAGAAAACTCTAGCTGTGGTTGAGGAGGAATTGGGAAAGGCAGTTGTTGCAAATACTTCTAATGCAAATGGCTGCAGTAACATAAGACATGAAACTAGCAGTGGCAGAGACACATGGGGGCTGGTGTGGCCACTGCCCACACCACCTCATCAGAAGTTCTATTGGGAAACTGAAAAATGACGTTTTGATGACTTGTCCCCTAGGGGGTTGGTGTAACGGTTGGAGCAGGGACTGGTAAACAGCCAGTTTTCATTTTGAATTCCTAGAGTCTCAATTCTCTAAGTTGCAACAAGGAAACAGTGACATGTAAGTTGAAGCGTGACAGGAGGACCAACCCGCCGCCCTATACCGGTTGGCTAGGAGCTTCAGAGCTCTTCTAGCAGGATGAAATACTCCTCCTGTACACCCAGACATTGTGATGATTTAAAAATTACATGGAGTGTCCACATCAGACCTGTGTTGGTGACTGAGTGCTCCTCAGCCAAAATATCCTGCCTCCCCCATTGAGATCTAGATTCATGTTTCCGTTTTGTAGATTCAGATAATATTTGTGGATTTCTCTGTATTTGTAATATGACGGTTTTAGTGATCCAAACATGAGCCTTGGGCCTTTGCATATTTTATGTAAATACTATATATCGAATGAGATAAACTGTACTCTCATAGCTGCTGGGGCTTGGGGGAAACAAGAAAATTCAATATTCTGTTAAATTATATTTTCAAAGGGATCTTATGTTCTCACACTTGATGGGTTCGTATCGGACGAGTTTATGTTGGGGACGAAGATATCCTCCTCTGACAAAAAAAAAAGAAAGAAGAAAATCTGAAATAACAAGTGCAAAAAATTTCTCCATAAGAACAACAATAAGAACTATCATCTTTAGTTCTTATTTCCGACTTTTCATTGAGAGAGAGAGAGAGAGAGAGAGAGAGAGAGAGAGAGAGAGAGAGAGAGAGAGAGAGAGAGATTTATCAATAGCAGTGCCAGGAATACCTTTTGGAATCCAAAAGTACGTGCAAATGCAGCAAAAGGCTCATAGTTTCGTCGTGTACGAGGTAAGGTTATGCAGCTTGCACATGCCATCATGCAATAGATGATACGGATGCTGCAACAAGAGACCACACTCTACTTGGATTTTTTTTCATTCCCTTCAAAATCTTCTAGATTGCATGATTTCATACGCAAAGCGAGCCAATCTAAATTTAATTAATGTCTTACTGCCTTTACCAAAATAACATCTTTAACTGGCCAAGCACCAATTGCCATATTTTATTGTTGTTATTGGACACTAGCTCTTTAAGAACACGAGAACCTCATTCTGTAGATTACTAAAATGTGAATGGCGTAAAAATAGGCAATGCCATGATACCGAGAATGTTTAGTTGCAAAACAGAGAAACACAAAGAGATGCATTCTAGGCATGGAAATGGAAATGTATTTTCGGACCTTTTCTTTCCTGCAATTTCCATCTTCATGTGGAGCAGGAATGATACACAAAAAGTGGTCAAGACAACCAGAAAAAAAATGCCACAATATTTGGTTCTCAAACCACCGCAGCCTTGGCCGAAAGGAGGTCTGAAATTTTGTTCGTGTAGAAGTCTGGTTGTATTGAGTTGCTTGGATCTTGAAGCATTGAGATACTCGTCACACCTACAGAATTCACCAGTATCAGAAACCCTTTCTATGCATGCTTTTATTATACGAGCGAGAGAGAGAAAGAGAGAGAGAGATGACGATCATTTTTAAATCCATGGTTGCATTCTTACGTGTAAATGCAAAAATGCAAGCCAGTGGAAATAGATCATTATCAAATCACCTGAAAGCACAAGAAGAGTTTTGCAGCCACCATTTTGGCCAAATAAAATGTCAGTGTCCAACCTATCACCCACCATGCATATCTGTGACTTTTGTATGCCAAACCTGTAAACAATTCCATATATAAAAATGAGTCCTTAGGAGAATGTTGGTAATAAATTAAAAACTACCGGGCATGATAAGCCAAACACTTTTCCTGGAAGCAACATGTCAACTAAAGGTCAGTAGCTATGCAATATTCAAGAATCTGAACATTCTGAACTCACTCTCTCAGCTGGTGAAATTATGAACGAAAATTGACCTTCCTAAAAGAAAAAGGAACCCGAAACAAAGAACACTAAAATCATATTCTGCGTCAGGCTGAAGTAATAGTATCATAAATGCCCCCAGAGGGTCTCTCTCTCTCTCTCACTCTAAAACACATGCACGCCAGAAAAACAAACACACATATCCATACACAGATACCTGTATCTGACTTATCACAAAGTAGTTGATATCCATAATTGTTCTAGTACTGGATAACTAGTAGTCACAGAGAGCTGGTCACGAGGCCCTTGCAATACTTTTACAATCCAATAGTTATCCAGAACCATTCTCTCAAGCTCCCTTGATTATTCAATATCATTACCATTCTCCTACAGAGCATAAAATAACATGGAAAATGTCTCCCTCCTTATAACACCAAAAGAATTCAAGTCCATCAAAGAAGTGAGCTCATAAAGCATTTAATTATGCATAACTTTGTTTTCCTGGGATGATTCACCCATATATTATGCAGAAGGTGTCACAATGTTCTATCTCTCTCTCTTTTCATTTGCTTTTGCTATGGGATTCCCTACTTAAATTCTGAAATATGATACCTATGGTCAAACCTATCTTCATGATCACTTTAATCTCTGTTTTTGGATTTTCTTTTTTTTTACTTCGGCCCCTGACCTTTACCAATCAACAACTTCTATGGGTGCTAAATTTTTTGCCTCTTCTGCCTGGTTACCTTGTTCCTTCCTCTCTGCTAGGCAGGGGCCACTGAAGCCTGATTTTTAAATCCATCGCCTGCAAATGTGTGGCAACACTCTCAACAGGAAGATATGAGAGCATATGATGCGGGTTAGTTTTTCTAATGAAGTAAAGACAAATAGAAAAAGATGCTTCCAAAGTAAAGTAAAGTTTCAGCCAGCCACATGAATTCTTTAACGAACAACTCCTTCAAGAATTGTTTTGGGGAGCTTCTGCAATGAGAATGTGTTTTCATTTTCCAAGACGGATAATTTAACGAAGTTTAAATGCTCAGCTCATGTTGAAATTGGTTTTAAAAGAAATCAAAAAAATTGCTATTCAGAAATTATTGACACGATAACTAGAAGAAGGGGCTCTTTTTCTGCTGACACAACTTAGAGGACATGACTTGTTGCTCAGGTCAGGAAAATTGGCAAAAGCTGCTCCCATCCCACTATGCAATGGCTGATAATCTCGGTAATAAAGAAGGCCAACATGTATAGCATGAGAATGCAGCATTCTACAAAATATGATCTGACAGGTACACCACAGAGCTACGTAGTAATATGGCCTAATGGTATAAGTAAATCCAAAATGTCGAAGGAAGATTGAGACTGAGTCATAAGGTTTGAAGACTGTAAGTACACTCCAAAGCTCGACAGCACAGCTGTCAAGTGCTTGGAAGAAACAATTTCACTTTTGTTACTTCTGTGTATTCTTGTATGATTTCTCAGTATGGATAGCCATCAACGATGTGGTAGTAGATTATGTAAAGGACAGCCAATGGAAAAGCAAGAAACACACATAGAACCCTCGATGACCAAGATAAACATAAGAAAGATTGGGAGCACATACTGTCAGTGCAAAAATACTTGCTTGCTGTGGTAGACACCATCAAATAGTTCACTATAATGATTGCCACTGTGAGATAAGTTATACTGATCATATAGGACAAATGAATGGCCATGAAGCATGCTCAAGTAAAATCCTATTTGCTGATTCTTTCTAGCGACATGCAAATGATAAAAGAAAAGCTTATTAGCTGAAGCTTTCAATTCTCTATGGGATCATGATTAATCAAAGTACATCCAGAATGCTCATCTCCTTTATGTGAACTGTTCTGGCCATCTAGGAAGAGATGGGAGACCTGATAAAAGATACTAGACTAACTAGAGTTGCTGATCCCTGACATTTTTGAAAATCCATGTGCTCCTAAAAGATTAAGACATAGTCCTCCCTCAGTAGGAAATAACAAAGAAAATGAGAGACAAAGGGCCGTCATTTACCTCATTGACATGAAGTTTGTCCTTATTAAAGTAAAGACAAACAAGGAGGAGGAAAAGAACAGTTAAAACTTCCTAGAGGGGACACTTATTTAAATTTCTTTCCTGAGTTATACTTCTGGAGAAGTCCATGGCTGGCTCCATAATTCACCTGGCACCTAAATAAGGTACCTTTTTTGAAGTAGTGATGTTTTTGTTTGTGTGGAAAGAAGTCTTTGTGCAAATATAAGGCACAATCATCAAAAGGGTCAAAATGAAACTATGAAAGAGATCATAAGAATCCATGTGCTGTACTTGTTTGCCAAGTAATCCATCATAAAAGTTGAAGGCTTTCCCACAACAAGAGGTTCCTTTTGAGTAGATCCACGTAGTGCACCAACCATTGAGCCACCACCTGCACCAAAAAATAGCTCTGGTTAAACAAGTGTTAATTCACATGAACAATTCAACAAACTCACAACTAACTCTAATAAACTAAATGCGATATCAACTTGTAAAAAAGGAATATAAAAAGTAAAATATGCAACGTAAGAGAACAAACCTGCCCACTCCTGAGCATCAGTGAGGTGAGTTACAGCATCACGGTTTGTGGCAATAAAAAGACAACCAGGATTCTCACGTATACAGAGTGTCCCATACCTTTCATTTACAAGAAAACATATGAGATGATAAAGGATGCTAACTGCTCTCAAATTAAAGCCAATCACAGCCTTATAGATCATCTTAATCATAGCAAAGAAATCACCTCTATGATTTTTTTTGCATAATTGTATCCAACAAAATGCAGTAGATATTGGGAGATTTTAAATGCATTACAAAAATATATCTATCATGACATTTTCCCTTTTATTTAAAAAAAAAATCTTTAAATTTGAGACTCTCTCTCTCTCTCTCTCTCTCTCTCTTTTGCAACCTCTCATTGCCCAAGACATGCATAGAGAGAAAGAGAGAGAGAGAGAGAGAGAGAGATCCTTCTATGCTCTCTCTCTCTTTCTTTCTCTACTTAAAAAATGCATGTTCTGCAATAATTTTACCAGAACATTAGTAAAAATTCATAATACTACAGTATTTTTGATTTACGTATATGCACATTCTCAATTTCCAAGATTTTTCTAAAAAATTTAAACTTGAAAAGACTTTTGAGAAACGTTGCCTGATAAAAACCCGAAAATGATATTGATGTCGATGATCTGTGGACACCAAAAAGGATGTTCAACAAAATATGCATGATGGTCTAGCATGATGACGTTCCATAAACGGATTCATTGAACATTTTTATGATAACTTCAATTTGGTGGATGCACATAGATTAATTCAAGTAGCTATCTGTTAATTACTATAATGTTTTATTTTCCAATCATAACAGATTGGTCCTAACACGATAGCAAAATTCATATAATGAACGATTATTTCTGATCATAGCAGCAATAAACCTCATAAAGAAAATTCAGTTGCCAAAAGAACTTCAAAATATTAGATATGCATCATGCATGCTTCAAAACACAATGACAATGTGCAAAAAAATTTCTTTTGTAGAGGTACTCAGAAGTGTAACTGAAAGGAAAAAACTTTACAGGAGAAGCTTCCCAGGATAGAGGCACAATGGAAAACTTAAATAGATTATGACCTACTGGATCTGGAATGGACCTTCTGACTTCTTTAGATGTCGAGTTTGGAGATCTGAGACTGAAAAAACAGAAGTTCAAAATTTTCAAGTAGCGTGCCCTTTGGATAATTTAACTGATAGCCTTTCGTAAACTTCACTTTATTGGTAATCTATGTTTTAACACATCATATGTGGATCCAGGAAGTTCCCAGCACAAACATAAGGATAAGGATAAGCAGACTATCTTGTAATGAGATACATGAAAAAGTTTATGATCTTACTGAATTTTATAATAGTTGAAATAACGATCGAACCCAACAACAACAGCTCCAACCTATTAAAATAGGCATATTATTACAATGAAATGAGTGACATTTGATGATGATCAGAATATTTTTCTTTAGAACCAATAAGGAATTTCATTAATCTGGAAAGAAAAAATTGAGCATACGTTCTCATCATGCTCCATATAAAACCCAGGCTTCAGCTCTATTTTTTTTTCACCATCTGCCTGCAAAACAAGATACATGAACTTATTTCAGTATCCAACATTGTTTAGGAGCACCATAATTTATAGATAATTTACATTGGAACCTCAAAGGAAATATCACATACAGATAATAGGGCAATAATTAGTCAATTTTCATGCATAATGGCTTTAAACAAGAGATTCAGCAGGAAGTGTTTATGGATTTTCTGCTTGATAACTTTATTGCTACCTTTAAAAGCACATTTTTGACATGCCATCAGAATCTCTAACAAGTTTTATTTCATCAAAGGTTAAGCAACTAAAAGTTTAGCACTTCAGTTTCCCTTGGAAGCAATGGGCTTGGTTTGCAAAACTCCTAGGAAACCAGACCCCATAATACTAAGATAGGATCACCAACACATGCATCTATGTGGCATTAACAAGTTTAAATTTATGCTGACATCCTTCAAGGAAACATGATAAAAATATTGCTCGTGGCTCTGTGCTCGTTGGTTTATATGGGAAAAAGTATACCACCATTATTCAGTACATGGGCTGCCGCTTGTGTAAGAAGACTAGATTAAGTGTTGGGCTTAGTTTGAATATTATTAAGCAATTGATCCTAGTCCACTGCAGATAGTAGCATAGACAAGCAATGCATTTAAGCATAGCAGATTTTCCTTCAAGAAGGAGAAGCCTCCCATAGCTTTCCCATCCAGCACCCTCCTGCTTTTCTAGTGACCTCATTCCTAATTTCATTCTTCTGATAAGTCTGGAAGAACCATTCACCTGTATCATAATGACACAGTGTCAAGACTTTCTTTTTGCTTACAATATTTGGGTTTCACATATATGCAATTTCATACACTTTAAAGAATGCACAATCGCATCTTACTGCAATCTTCTTATCAACATCTGAATTGATCTCCAATAGATAATGACTCTTATATGCCTTCAGCTCTACATCAAAAGTAATTTTCACTAGTAAGTTTATCCTTTATCATAATGCCTGAAACCTTCAAATGTTGTCATCTATTATCTTACATTTTTCAAGCTTGTTTCATTTTTGTTATTTCCAGTTTATGAATATAATTATACAAATTCTTTCTTCACAAGCTTGCATTTAGGAGATATTCATGTTTAATTATTTTATGCTGTTCTAAAAGTACATGTTTTCTGGTACATGCTGCGGCCCCATGTACTATTATGAACTGTGGCATCATGCCAAGCATTTTACTACACTTTCCTGTTCTTACACCCATATCTATGTGATAGCTTCAAATTCTTTTTTTTTTTCCATTAACATAGAACAATTTTTTGCTCCTTTGTCATCTGACGCTGCTTGTTTTGTCAAACTTTTACCACCATAGGCACTTGCATCAATGCATATAAATACATGAGTAATATAGGTATGCCAAAAATGCAATAGGAATTCTTTAGCCAATTGACCTATTTGTGCATTAGGATGTTATTGACTTCATCACCGAATGCAAGTATTCTTCTTCTTGCATTTTCATCTGGAATTTATAAAATGAAGATCTAGAGCATGAAAGCAAACTCTCATTGCTAAACTTTTATTTCCATTAGATTTTGGTAATGCACAATACAAATTCAAAATTAGATGTGATAATAAAACGCTGCTGAAAAGAGAAATGGAATGAACAATCATTAAAGCTATCTTCATTGGCTTCTGAAAGGTGCTGTCCAAGTGCAATCTTATGCAATAGAAGCACAGCTAATTTGTAGTATGAAAGTTACCGGCCCACCAAGGTATTGAAACCCTGCAAGTTCTAGTTCCTTCAGTATACCCTCCTCTCCAATAACATAAACCTGAGATTCCAACAAGTAAAAATAAACAAATTTCAAATTGACAATCGGTTATAGTTTTCAAATACACAAACAGACATAAAATGATTACCACAAAAAAAATTGTTGAAAGCAGGACTTACAGCAGAAAAATTAGTTACTTATGACTGCAAATGAATAGACAGCTGCACAAAAAGATGATAACTAGGAAAACTAAATCATGAATGCATGAAAATTTCTGCTGTTGGTTCCATTTCTTTATTTCTGGATAAAAAAATGCTGATTGCTGTATCATGTCTGCGAGTGGCAACACTGTAAGATTTCAAAGTTCATATTAAAGAATATTAATACCCTATTACAACAAAACCCAAATTGGTAACTGTTATTTAAGAAAGTGACTTTGTTGTTTACACATACCACAACAGGATATGTGATCTTGTTTTCTGCACTAGCTTATGATCTTAACAGGTCTCAAATCTTTATGCTCTCTCTCTCTTTCTCTCTCTCTCTCTCTCTCTGTGTGTGTGTGTGTGTGTCTGCGCACCATGGTGGTCCATGTACAAATTAACTGAGCTCACTGTTGAAATAACAAAGTTTATTTTTAAGTGTGGTAGTTATTTTATTATTTAAAAGTTAGAGTTTTCTTTTGTCTTTTTATAACTTTTTATGTCCTACTTATGTAACAGCCACAGCCGTGCCCTAATCTCTCTTTAAATAGAGATTAGGGGACGATATGAAAAGTAGTTCTTTCTCTCTCTCTCCCTCTCTCTCTCTCTCTCCCTCTCTCTCTTTCTCTCTCTCTCTTCCACGTGCAACATGGTATCAGAGCCTCGTCTCCTTGGACCTGTCTGACTCCAGCTGCTGGTCGTCTTCCCCTCTCCTTCCTGCCTTCTCTCTTCTTCCTCTTCATCTCTAGTATTTTGTCCAGATCTGCTGTGGGTAACAGTGTGCCCTAAGGGGCTGTATCGTATGGGAGATCAGGGATCTAATCACTGCCAAGATATGATCAGTAGTGATTAGATGCCCTAGATCTGGTCGTTGCAAGGTCTGAAGATCGTTGGTGATATGAAGACACGTGTTTCAAAGTTGTGGGTGATAGTTGCAGTCAAAGGCAGTCATTGCAGTCAAAGGCAGACTATTTTTTAATGATCTCATGGTTAATGGATGACTGATTTATATTCTTCAGAAGTTTACGTTGTGGATAATAGGGTTTGATGTTCTCTACCTCTAGTTATTTCTGTTATATAATTATGAAGTTGAAGGCATGTTGTGGTTGAAGGTGTATAGTTTGGTAAAATCTGCATGAAGAAAGTCTGCACGTTTGCTGTTTTTGTTTTCTCTGAAACTCCTGCTACAGAATACAGTCAATAGGCAGATTGGTGAAGGAGGTTTGTGTCGTTTGCTGTTTTGTTTGTTGAAGTCTTCAAGTTGCAGAAGGTTTCTTTGCTGTCGCTGGTCATTGTTGGTTGAAATCTGAGCATGGAAAGTTATGTGCAATGACTGGTTTTTAGGTCATCCTTATGACAGCCGTGGATCTGCCCTAATTTTCTGTCAGCCGTGGAAGGGTATTTTTTTTGTATCGCAGAAAACTCCTTGTCATCTGTGTTCGATATATTCTCTTCCTGCTGCATATACTAGTGCTGGAATCTACTAGTGCTGAGACTGCGAGTGATATTGTTGAGTTTTGTGTTGTTGATCAGCCCCTTGTCTGACTGATTAATATAAGTTGGACATTCTGTTGTGTTGTTCAAACTGCTTCAAAATTGGTTTGGTACCCCTGTTGTATTCATTATGGCTAAGATTAGCAAATCAGATGGTGGCAATGATTATAAAGGAACTGGGAATCCCTCCTGCTTTGGATCTACAGTCACAGTTAACATTGACAGAGCTCAGTATGAACAATTTTTGACACAGGCTTCAGCTTCCACTGCGTTGATTGATCGAGCTCTCTCTACGAGTACATCCACGCTTGATTCAGGTATCTCTTGGATTATTGACTCAGGAGCATCGAGACATTTCTGCAGTAGACCTGGTTTGTTCACTACGTTGCATAGATTCTCTCAGCCACGTCATGTCAAAATTGCAGACAGTAGAATGTCACCTATATTGGGTTATGGAGATGTGAAGCTTTCTCAGTCTATGACCATTTCACATGTCTTATACGCTCCTGAGTTTCCATCTCATTTGCTCTCTGTTAAACAGTTGACTACTGATTTACACTGTCNTGATCTTCTTCATGTTGATGTGTGGGGTCCTAGCAGGGTTGCTAGCCGATCTAAGTTTAGGTATTTTCTGGTTGTTGTTGATGATTACTCTCGAGTCAGTTGGGTATTTCTTTTGAAAGAAAGGTCTGAGGTAATACCTATTCTCAAAAACTTGGTTATTGAAATAAAAACTCAGTTTGGCTCTCTGGTCAAGTGTATTTGCACTGATAATGCTCTTGAGTTCAAATCGTCTGTCTTAATGACTTTTTATGTTGAAAATGGTATTTCTCCCCAATTTACATGTCCTCATACCTCACAATAGAATGGAGTTGCCGAACGAAAACATAGACAACTTCTAACTGTTGCTCGTACCCTAATGCTTCATAATCATGTACCTGCATACTTATGGGGTGATGCCATACTCATGGCCTGTTACCTAACAAATCGTTTGCCATCATCCTCCATTGACAACAAAGTACTGATTAAACTTGTTTATCCCAATCGAAGCTTATTTCCAGTTGCACCAAAAGTATTTGGATGTACTTGTTTTGTTCACATCCTTGGGCCTAAACGTGATAAACTTGCTGCTCAAGCCATTAAGTGTGTGTTCATTGGCTATCCTCGAAACCAAAAAGGATACAAGTGCTTTGATCCAGTAACTCTCAAAGAGTATATCAGTGCGGATGTCACTTTCTTCGAGTCTCAGTCATACTTTAACCCTACTTCTGTGTCATCTGAGATGCCATGTCTTATCCCTCTACCTATTCCTCCTGTCCCGTTGGAATCTTTTCCTTCTCCTACTCTGACTATGAATAGGTTTCAAGACCCTCCATTGGTCTACACTCGGCGACAGGACCCTTCTCATGGTCAACCATCAAACTCTTCTCAGGATGTGAGCTCCACTGAAGTAAGTATACCTGATGTTGTTCCTTCAGATGACTTGCCTATAGCCCTGCGCAAAGGCAAGAGGCAGTGTACCATGCATCCTATCTCTCACTTTGTTTCTATTGACCATCTTGATGACAACTTACAACAGTTTCTTAAGGCTTTGTCTGTTCATACTGTACCAACTTGTCATCAACAGGCCTTACTAGACTGTAAATGGCGGAAAGCTATGCAAGACGAGATGGATGCTCTTGTACAACGTGGTACCTGGGAATTGATTGATCCACCTGAAAATTGTGACATTGTTGGCTCCAAATGGGTATTTACAGTCAAATATCATTCAGATGGGTCATTAGAGCGATACAAGGCTCGTTTAGTGGCTAAAGGTTACACTTCAGACATACGGAGTTGACTTCTTTGAGACGTTCTCTCCTGTGGCCAGGTTGGGCACTATTCGCCTCATTATTTCTGTTGCAGTACACTTTGATTGGCCTATGTATCAACTTGATGTGAAGAATGCCTTTCTTTATGGTGATCTTGAAGAGACTGTATATATGCAGCAACCTCCAGGGTTCGAGCGACAGGGGGAGTGTAGTAAAGCGTGTCTGCTGAAGAAGGCTATCTATGGACTTAAACAAAGTCCCAGGGCATGGTTTCACAAATTATCCGAGGTGGTCTCACAATGTGGATTTGAACGATCTCCTTTGGATCATTCTCTATTCATCAAGAAGACCTCCAAAGGTATAGTTGTTATGATAGTATATGTTGATGAAATTATCTTGACAGGTGATTGTGATCAAGAAATCTCTGCTACAAAGGCTTTCCTTCAAAAGCAGTTTGTCACGAAGGATCTTGGTCACTTGAGTTATTTTCTTGGGATTGAAGTTGTGCAGAACAAAGAAGGAGTAATATTGTCTCAAAGGAAGTATGTCCTTGACCTACTGCAGGATACAGGGATGCTAGGAACCAAGCCAGCTAATCTCTCTATGAATCCACGTATTCATCTTCATGATGATCAATCAGAACTAGTAGACTCCCGATCTTACAGGTCTCTCATTGGAAAACTGTTTTATGTTACTATAACAAGACCAAACATTAGCTTTGTTGTTGGAAAATTAAGCCAGTTCATGGAAAAGCCTAGAAAAGTCCACTGGGATGCTGCGTTGATGGTGTTGAAATACCTAAAGTCATCCCCAGGCAGAGGCCTCTTCTATACGAAAGGTGAATCTCTAGAAGTTGCTGCTTACAGTGATGCTAACTATGCAGGGTCTGTTGATGATAGAAAATCCACAACTGGCTTCTGTATCTTTATTGGGGGTAATCTCATATCATTGAGAAGCAAGAAACAAAATGTAGTCGCTAGATCAAGTGCAGAATCTGAATATAGAGCCATGGCTCAAACGGCGACTGAGATGACATGGGTTAAATCTATGCTAACAAATATGAGTATTCATGTTCCTCTTCCTATGAAAATGTACTGTGATAACAAGGCTGCCACTTATATTGCAAACAATCCAGTATTTCATGAAAGAACTAAGCACATTGAGGTGGATTGTCATTATGTTCGGGATCTTATAAAAGAAGGTGTGGTGTCTACAATTCATGTAGCTTCTGAAGATCAGGCGGCAGATATGTTTACGAAGGCTCTTCCGATTGATGATTTCTCTAGGTGTTATAACAAGCTGAGCATGGTTGATATCTATGCTCCAGCTTGAGGGGGAGTGTTGAAATAACAAAGTTTATTTTTAAGTGTGGTAGTTATTTGATTATTTAAAAGTTAGAGTTCCCTTTTGTCTTTTTATAACTTTTTATGTCTTACTTATGTAACAGCCACAGTCGTGCCCTAATCTCTCTTTAAATAGAGATTAGGGGACGATATGAAAAGTAGTTCTCTCTCTCTCTCTCTCTCTCTCTCTCTCTTCCATGTGCAATACTCACATGAGGAGAAAAAGAACCATTCAAGAAAAGAAGCTCTCTCTGTTCAAAAGTGGAAAAGAAAAAGTACAAAAGTAGATACAATAGTTGACCTTATCAGCCTTGAAAGAAAGCATAAGACTCAGACTAAATTAGTTCTTACAGAAATAACTTTTACTGTGGTGTTACACTGTATCCAAACAAAGATCTCGAAGAATGAATACAAAGACAACCATGAGATCAGGGGTGAAGGCAGGTGGGATCTCCGTGGGGCACACGCCCCATGAAATCCATTTTCTGAAACTTGCTAAAATTTGGGTGAACTTGGGTCCAGTTATATAGGGTAGCCCCATGAGATCCAGGTCACTGCCCTAAGGTCAATTAAAAATTTGTTATTTTCTTGAACTCATGGTTCCAGAAAAATGTAAAAATATCTTGATATTTTGAAAATATTGGCAAAATAGAAATACAATAAGACTTTCCAAATCAATACCTTTTAATATATTTTAAATTTTGATGTTGCTTTTGACATTTTAAATATCACCAGAAATATTGGTGCTTCTTCCCAAAAAAAGGGAACATGAAGGGAAATAAAATATTTCAAAACAAATGTCAAAATGAATTTGCATTTTTCATGTTTTACTGGAACAAATATTTTTTAATATATTTTAAGGTTTTTAAAGTTCTCCTGAGTTTTGAGATGTTATCAATGTTTTTGTATGTATGTATGTAGGTATGTATATATTATTTTTCGAATTCCTCCCAAGAAAAAAAAACTTTCCAATTACCACTTGAGAAACCTCAACAGTCAAAACCCTAGAAGATATTTATGTTGCAACTATTTTAAGTTTTTATCGATGTTCAGTTAAGAACTCAAGAGAATCAGTAGCAATTTCTAATTCTATAATTTCTTCTATTATTTTTTATAGACCTTTAAGCTTTTTGAGTTCCTAAGATTTCCTTGAGATTTCTCATAAAAACAAATTTTCCAATTAATATCTGGCACAACCTTGCCTATAGAAACCCAAGAATGTTATGTGGTACTGCCCAATAAACCTTGAGATCTGGGGAACTAGTTAACTTTATGTGCAAGGAAACATTTTCCAAAGAAGAATCACATATTCTCTTGAATTAGTTCATCTTCAACCTCCCTTTTTCCTCCTTTGGTTTTACTTACTGCAGATACACAGATACAGTTTCCACCTGCCAATGTTTTCTCTCTCTCTCTCTCTCTCTCTCTCTCTTCTCTCTCTCTCTCATATGTGTGTGCTTTATGTGTGGGAATATATATGCTTTAGCTCTAAAATGTAATTACAAGTGCTAAAACGAAACTGTCAACGTGAGTTGTGATCTCCATGTTAAAAATCTAGGAACCAACAAAAATCCATGTTCTTGTCAATGTGTACGACATCATAAAGGCTAAAGAGTATAAGCATTTAGAATCAAGAAGATACTGTTTCATGTTCGGGATGGAATTGCTTGCTGGTAACGGTGTCCAGGTATCATATATTTTGCCCCAGCCAATTCAAAAGATTATGACAACTGGTGGCTTTGTAGGCAAGCTAGTAGTTGTTTTCTGGGATGAAGAAAGCAAATGAATGAATGCAGTTCATGAACAATCAAGAAAGAGAATGGGAGCACCTCCAACCAATCAATAAAGAAAAGAGTAGGGAGCTTAAGCAACTGATCCAGAAAGAGAAAGCAATGAAGCATAAGCGGATGCATCAATTAAAGGAAAATTAGGGCCATTCAGCTTCATATTCTGACTAACCACTTCAAGGAGTCATGGATCATCCGCAGCATGCATATCAAGTCTAGCAATTCATTTTTGCTACAATTACATCAGAACCCTGAGTAGATATTTGCAACAAAAAATATCACCAAAATACCAAGATACAAAAAAACATGTTTCCGTATATGCATCACAGAACAATCATACATGCTAATGAAGGTCTTGCTATGGCCATCTCAATAAGAAAAGTCATAGCAAAAATGAGGACAAAAAATAGCATCATTTCTGGAAACAGAGGACGAGAAAACACACACCTTCTTTTCTTTGGGGAAATCAATAGACTTCAGATAAGCAGCTGCAGCAAAGGATGATGCAAATATCTCTTCCTGTAAATCCAAATGAATTACTTGAAGAAGACAGCAAGGAAAACTTTTCACAATGTCACTTTTTAGCTCACCTCCGAAACACTGAGCCCAAGTGTCTCAAACTTCTTTCCGTACTGTTTCCTGGACTTGGTTGAGTTATTTGTCACAAAGACTAATCTTTTGCCCTGAAGTTTGAGAAACTACCTGGTCAGTTCCTTTACGAAACCCATATAATTATGGAAAACTATACTTTCTTTTCCATTTACTGAAAACAAATTTCTTTTATGTTCTGTCCATGTGATTAAAGAAAGATCCATTAGGATCACAGACACGTCCTAAAATCTACATAGAAAAGCAATTGACCAACATCCCATCCTCTAGTCGGCAACTAACAGAAGAGCACTGGCATAACATACCCTTGCAATGTTCACCCAGTCAAGGACCCTTGAAGCTTAAGCCGTGAAGTTGGGTGTTTCACAGACTCAATGGCAGCAATAACTAAACAAAAGAAACATCTTCTACTGACCTTTGCTCTGAGCATGTCCAAAGTTTCTGGCACCCCATCAATCAGCTTGTCTCCTTTCCATATGACTCCTAAGAGATGCCCACAGAATAGGGAAGCAAAACAAATTCAGAACATTCAACTAGCCCATGAAGGCGATGGCTAACTTCCAAGGAAAACGAAAGTCTATCAAAGAGACTCCCAAATACTACTACATGAATGACGAAAATATATTTTTAACTCTTCAACACTAATCAGAAAGTAACCTAACACAAATGCAGAATTCAAGTAACAGACACAAGAAGGAAAACAAGTAACATAACATCTATATCAAAGAAAAAAAAAATTATGTAATGAACGCCACAAGGCAGAAACCTGAAGCTGTGACTATAAGAAGTTACTCAGAAGAAGAATTCGGCTTCCAAGAGATACCAACCATCGCAATCGAAGATAAAAGTCTCGACGGAGTTTATCAACTCTTCCGCATTCTTGAGACGCTCCGCTGAAGCTCTGACAGACAGGTTTGCTGCGCCAGAAACCGACATTCTAGGACGTAATTTGGTGCAGAGGGAGGGAAAGAAGAGATGCTGACCAGAACCTCGAGCACCCAACAAGCCAAACCGGTGGAATCTGGGGAGCAGAGGAGAAGGAGTGTGGGAACGGAAGGAGGTGAAGATGGTGGAGGTGGAGGACGTTGCGCTCAACATCTTCTCCCCTCGTTATTTATTTAGTTAGTATCACGGTGATCCCTTCCGCCGCTTGTTTTGGGCTCTGCCACTTCAAAATTTTATTATGATAAATGTTCCTTTCCCCTTCCTTTGTCAGAGAACCTTCATTGTTTATGTGCATCTTCTGCCACAAGCAGAGTGGGAGAGAAGGAAGTGCTGACGTTCGGCTCCCTCCTGCATATGTGGTCGTTGTGATCTTAGGATAGACAGGCCACATTTCAACCCCACATAATGTGTTCTCGACGTTATCGATATTTGAAAACTTTATGTAACGAGCTGATACAAACCGCAGGTTTAAAAACATTACCTACTTCGGATCGCTCGAGGAAGCATACCAATTACCAGGTGTTGGAAAAGATTCTTAAAATTGGCTGAATCCAATGGATTGAGATGGGAAAAGTCTCGAGAAATGAATGTTTTAATTTTAAAAAGGAACAGGTTATACAATAAACAATGATTTATAAGGCTCAAACAACTGAATTAGAACAATTGCTAGTAGTTTGCAGAAAAATGTAAGAAGCGAAAAATTATCTATTTGCTGCTATATCGTTTCTCTACTGATTCAATTGCAATTGGTTGATCATTTGGATAACTGAGATTGATTTAGCACCGACACCTAAGACAAGGGGGATAGATATATGGGTAAAAGCCGCCACAGGAATCTGTGGAATTTGTTCTGTCTTGTTTCTTTACAAGTCTATATCTACTAGTATTTTAGCAGCACATCTGTGATAGGGCTTAAATAAAGAATGGACTAAAATTAGTTTGATTGTAACTTTAAATATGGCTTTAATAAAAAATTATAAACTTCTTACGTAGATTTGATAAATTCTCATCATTTTCAGATGTGTTCTTACCGATTCATTCGTTAAAGAACATATCTTTTTATCGATTCTTTGACGGCACTGAAAATTTTCTTGTGTACAAATAAAAACTATTTAAAAATCAAGCTCCAATGGGAGCATAAACGGTCTAAGGGAATCCACAAAATTATCCATGAGTCATAGAGACTGCTCTTTTACCCTGAAGTTGGAGAAAATTAGCTGGTCACTTCCTTCAAGAAGCCCATATAACACGCACATTGGACTTATTTTCATTTAATTGGCAACGAACTTATATGTTTCTCCGAGCTATCATTTCAAACTTGTCCATATGTTTCAATGGAGTCCATCTAATTTCACATTTAATCCTTCTAACGGTAAGAGGCGTAGTTTTTTAATGTCTACTTAGTCCCCAAGGTCATACCCTTATGCCTCTAATGTTTCGGCTTGTTTTGGTGCTTAGGTAAAGTTACATACGTCCTTCAACTTGGGTATTGCCACTGTTTGCAGCCCACTACCCTTATGTTCCAAGGTTACAGCTTGTTTAATTGTCTTGATGGTACATCGTTCAACATGGATGTTGTTCTTATCACTGTTTGCAACCTATGATTAACACCTTGGAGCCTGATGGCAGCCAAAGGATTTGAACCTCAGATCCCTTGAGTGTGAGTCGTCTTGTCGCCCAATTGCACTATGAGGCCTGCAAGAGGCACAGTTAGAATTTATTCTGACTCTTTTTAAGCAACGTTATCACAAGTAAAATGCATGTCCATTTGGTGTTTTGATGAACTAGCCAAGTAAAAGGATATGGTGTCCTTATATTGTCACACTATGTTTTGGGAAGTTTTTTAACTTGAACGTAAGATCATTAAGAAATATCCAATATGCATAATAATTTAATTAAGGAATTAACTATACTGTGGTTGTCTGTTTTTGTGCCTGAAATTGAGGCTATTTTTTCTTTTTTTGAATTCAAGGAAATGAAATGTAATTTTAGTGTACTTCTAGCCCATTTGCCATTCGAGTGGACAAAAACTTATTTCATAGGTTAGCTGATGTGAACAGTTTTAAATAGAAAACCAATGCAGAAAGACATTTTGAATATTAAGTTTGGAATTAAAAAAAATCCATGTAAAAAAGACGCTTTAAACGAGCGGGAGGAAAGCACTACTCGAGTGATAGGCTGAACCCTCTCCCACCACACCCCCTCCTTCACTTTGCGCCGAACTCTAGAGCTGCTTTGGAACTTGTGTGGTTCTATATACACTCTTCAGCTTGAGTATTATGCATGCCACCATTTACAATCCGTAGAATTAGCACTCACGGAAATCAAACTTAGGAAGCATCTACAGCACGTTTCTCAAGCTAACCAACTACGCTATGCCCCGTGGAACTATGTAAAAAGGACATTTTGAATATCAATGTTCTAATATCTCCATTTTATCTTTGCACTGGAAGGGAGAACTAACCAAATGGTGGATGGTTTGACAATAAGACTAAATGTTCAAACCAATTTTAAACCCTTTAATTGATTGCATCATTTGCCAAGGAGATAGATCTTTTTACTTTTTCAGGAACCATCATCCTCTCGCTTCATGTTGATGATCTACTTACATCGGTTCACATTGCATACCTTCTTCCAATTTTCATTCAAGACTACCTTTCCAAAATCTACTAACTCCTTGCTTGGAGAAAAGTAGTAAAAAAGCTTTGGGATAAAAATATTTTGTATAGCTGGCTATATTTTTGGAGGTACCACCAAGAGTTAACATAGAGTTGGTAGTTTCTTTCTTGCTATATTTGATTTTTGAAATTTAGAAAAGCTCACATTTGTCAAAAACCACAAGTTTTAAGACTATTTTCCTATTTTTGATAGTCAAATAATAAAAACCATGATACTAGGGAGACACATGCCAACAAGGCACATTTTTCCAATCAAAATTAGAGTTTCTGTCATCTGTAAGTAGGTTGAATTGTAAACTTAGGCTTCATGAGCATATGTAAAATTTTAAAAGCATGTGTTTCCTTCTAATCAAATAGATTGCGGTGTTAAGAATGTAACACTAATGATATGAGAAGATATGAAATTAATTCATTAAGGACAAGCCTATTTCCTCTTTTAGATATATATATATATATATATATATATATATATATATATATATATATATATATATATATATATATATATATATATATATATACACACACACACACACATGAGATCGTTTGCCATATATTACATTCTCTCAACAATTCAGCAAGGCTTGGTAATTTCCTCCACCATCATATTGAAGATGCTTAATAGTTATTCTCATTAGGCAACATTTGAGCTGATATTCATGGTTTTGTCGTCAAACATTTGAATGTATAATGTTTGAAGGTCCTTGAACCATAAAGCAGAACTTCCAAAAGAAAGATTTTGACTCGCCTTTCAACAAGTTTCACATAAATAACTTCAACGATAAGTTCAAATGGTAAGCACCAAATGAGGTACAACTTTATTCATTACATCAAGGCAAGATATCTTAATCTTTTCTGCTACTTATATATACCAACATTTTCACAGAAATATGCTCCTTTGGTCTTGCCCTAAAGTTCATGAATGCAATCCATTGTTGTTGGTTCCCTGCACTATCACATTTCTTGTTGCTTGATCTCTAACATAATAGTGAGTTGCTTAAAACTCAAAGCATACATCAATATCTTGGGAAACGGTTGGATAAACAAAAGATATCTAGTAATTTTAGGAACATAAAACAAATATTGACATAATAGATTGTTATGGAAAGAACAGGAACCCAATATGTTTTATTTCTAACTACGTAAATTATCGTCTTTGTTATACTATTGCCTTATATTCTAAATGAATGAGCCAATTTGTTCAAGTTGTGTGGATATGTGGTAGCTATAGCCTTGGAAGACCATATACCAACTTCCATCTCTAATAAGTGTCTTAGACATAACTAAAACTGCATTCTATGTAGATCCTTAAGGGGACCTTTAGTAAATTGAGTATATTATATGGTTGGGGGACCTTTAGTAAATTGAGTATATTATATGGTTGAATGACCATACTTATAACAATATTGACATGATTCTGCATGAATTTGGAGTAGAAATACTTTCTAAACCATAGCAACATTCACCCTAAGTTCTGCAACATACAGAGATATTGTGAAGTGATGTTTGTAACTAAAACTTTGTTCTCAACAAATTTTTAACATGGTATCGTTTAGTTAGATATAACCTACACCATAGTTAACCAGTTAACACTCACTGAGAATTGCTTCTTTGCTATTTGACATCAGTAACAATTTGTTATTGTTCAATGAATCAACTTCAAGGATAGAACACTATAGTTCATTCTTTCATAAATCTGCCCCAAGGTTGATGGCTAGAACAATAAGAAACTCTTCCTATTGTCAAATAACCCCTTAAGAGTTCACCATATGCATGAAACAAGTGCCCTTTTGTGAGAACTCTTGAGAACATGAACAATTTTGTATGTATTATATTGACCGCAAAAGGAAGGTGTGAAGACTAGCATTTAAACTCCTCACAAAATTTAAATTTCTTAGATACAACATCATGAAGCTGCACTCTTTAAATTAAGAAGAATAACATATATATATATATATATATATATATATATATATATATATATATATATATATATATATATATGTTTGAGGGGTTGCCCTTTGAATACAATATCAAATATGAAGCTTACATTTCTCGTTTTTCTGATATAGATCTTAACGTTGTTCATCTCCAAAAAAGCCTTTGGCTAATAGATAACATGATGGAAAACATAAAGGCTCATTTTTTCAATGTCCGATTAGGCTGAGAGAGGCTTTCCACCTTTTTCTTTTAAAGGAAAAATGAAGTTTTGTCATGTGTCACCATATCTCTTCCAAGTGTTTGGAAGGTGCTGAAAGACACTCCATTGTTCTCAATACAGGTCCATTGTCGTTTTTCGAAGCGGCGGAAGGAAGCTGAGCAGAAAGCAGGATTCAAAGAAAACCCGGAAGCTCCCAACGTGGAAGTATAAGTATAACCTAGCAACGCAGACCAAGTTCAGCTGCCAACCTGGACCAGAACAAAATTAACATCATACACACAGAATTTACCACTTCACTTTAACTATAAGATGCAATTTTTTAAGTTGACAAATCATGTACGTCTAGTCGTCTACAAATAAGATGTTGACAAAAGGCGCACTACCATTCCAAATTCCAATATTGCATCCTTCCATGGTATAGCTGGAAAAATTACATGGAAGCCTAAAGTGAGGATTAACTTTTACTAATGCCTGCTCAAGTTTGAGAAAGATGCAACATCAAACACAATTTTTATTTTGTTTCTAACAAATCTATAGGAACAAAAGAAGAAGATTTGGCCATCTGGAATCATGAGTAGCTCCAAGCCAACAAAATTCACTAAATAAATTGTAAGTCATTGGCTGTTGGATGCAGTCAGTCAGACTGGAACCAACTCTATATAAGCAGCAAGCAGTTTTGTCTTTGCCACATAAATCCAACTCGCACTCAAGATGGTCAGCCAAAAAAGCTATCTACACTACCATGGAGTACTCACTGAACACAATAAAGCTTCTACCGTGGAAAACCTTTCACGAATTCAGTATTTTTATGCTGCACAAAGTGCTTTTGCAATCATCCTTCTAGGTTTTTGATATTCCCATGAACGCAACTGAACAAAAAACCAAAATGCCAATGAATTGTCTACAAAACACAAAAGATAACAGTTATATAATGCATAAGATCATTGATCATTTTAGTTAAGCAAATTGCATCTAATGCCATTTAAAATGGCCAAATAGGTTAAAGGGTCCAGATATTGTACAAGACAGAGCCATGCATCTTCAAAGGACCAAACAATTGCTTGAAGCACCGTGTCACTTTGACAGTCTACTAGGTCAAGTAGAAGTAGAACAAGCAACAAAAAGGAAAAGAATGAAACATAAGTTTATGCTTTTAAAGGACAATTATGCCTGAGATACTGGTGATGTACTAATTCTTTTTTTAGATTAAAGTGAAGCACCTACCTAACCTTCACAGAGAATTGGACAAAAATCAAATTAGGTCAAGAAGGATGAACACAATAAAGAACATTGCCAAGAAAAAAAAAACAAACTCAAGAAGAGCATTGGCCAGTAACAACCTCTTCCAGGTCCATATAAGTGAAAGAAACATCTAAAATGTGTTTCAAATATTATGCCAAAAACAGGCCAAAATTATACAAGACGCTGTCCATCATCAACAAGATTCCTTTGGTTTGGTCTCAAAAAATATGCACGCATATTATTGTCAGATGACCACATGACTAGCCTATATGAGAAAATATTGATAAAAAAAATGAAAATGCAATTGACATCAGAAACACCTCACTAATGCCACAATAAAAAACAAAAAGTATAAATGAATCACAGCCACACAAACACTTGACAATATAGTGTAGACAAATTGGTAGACAATAACACGTTTTTTCTCATAGAAGAAACAAATCATAAACACATTGGCTTAAATTTTAAGGAAAACCTCTCAGAGAAATGTCAAGTGAGCCATCATTTAGTGAACTACAATGTCCTTCATATGAGGAGAGCAATTACTAATTGTTTGTGAGTGAATGGACCATAGCCACAAAATTTGCTGATATTTTGAAACTATTGCTATTTCAAAGCAGCAGATAATATCAGCAGAATATCACAAAAGAAATAATATTGGCATATCGTCCTAGGATATTTCTCATATCTTTCCGAATTTTCAAAAGTCTTCATGTTTTTTAAACACACATCTTTTTCTTTTTGTTCATTTTATGTTTTCAAAAACTCTCTACTTGGCTTTTTATAATTTTGCAGATACATTCTCAAGGAAAACCACAGCTTGGAAAAATAACTCCCACATAATTCTTTCAAAGAATAATCTTGGTAACTATGGTATTAGTGGTTTTACATTCAAGTGAAGAACAATTTTGTTTTGTGAGGCGTGCTTCCCACAATATGGAAAGACATTATAAAAGAGCATTTTTCATGGTTTTTGGAGAAGTTAACATGAAAGTCAACTTTCAAGGATGCAGAGACTCATTTATTGACATCAACATTGTAAAAACCTATATTAATGAACTCAAAATAAGAAAATATTGTAAATTTGTAACACATCATAAAATCATAAATTTGTACAGAACACCCTCTCCACGCAGGAAACATCCAAAACAAATTACAAAACTAAACAGTAATATTGTAAGATAAACTTATCTTGATGAAAAAGGCTACATCATATTCAAATGTTCATAAATTTCATGGAACATCAAATATAAGAAAAAGCATTTGTCACACAGACAGCCAATTGGGGATTTTCCATTCTTTATCATGGAAAGATTATAAAACTGGTTCTATCCACAAACCTTTGACAGTATCCAGGTGACAAAACAAATACTTCAAACCATGGATGGGATTCATGCTTCACCAGAAATAAGTTACAAACTTAATGACTTAAGAGTTAAACAAACAGAGTACAGAAACAACAGTTTTAATATTAATTTATGCTTCAACCTCAAAGGCTCAAAGAAATGAAAATACATTAAAAAAAAAATTCAGACGTTTATCTTGGAAAGTTGAAATAGGCTACTAAACCAAAAATCACCAAAGCTCTCATGTGCACCATGAAATCATCCTCATAGTTCACTTTCCCTGACATCAAACTTGTAACTCTTTCCAAAGGAGCTTTATGTGACATTAAACAGAAAAAAAGACTGAAGTCCCTCAAACTATTTGTCAAAGACTTGCCTAGGCTTGCAACTAGGCTCGCTTATGCCCTTGAGCTTGGCTGGTCGGCTACAGTAGCTATTCCTATCTGAGTTTCCACTTGAACACACCTAGAACATTTCCCAGGATGCCTAAGTGCTCAACAGCCTAGTTTTTTTAACCTAACTTTTTGTTCTTGTTCCCTTATTCTTTTCTATTGAGATAGATTTGTTTTCTTTTTCTTCTTTCGCATTTGAGCAATTTTGTTTTTCACCTCTTGTTGTAGCATGTGATTCTGCATTAAAAGTTTATATGTGTGCAAGTGGCTGCACAAACTTCCACATACATACATACATAGTACCTTTATTATTATAATGAAAACACAAGTTAAGAAGAAAGCTGTGATTATATTAACCATTTATGTTCCTTCTTTCCAATTAGATTAGTGATTTTCATTTTTGTTTTCGGGATTTAGTTTTAAAAAATAAAATTAGAAATTTTAGTAGTAGGCATTTAGTAAATGATCAAATTTTGCATAATTTATATCACTGAAAAACATTGTTGTTTACTCATGATCTGGGGGTCAATTAACCTACCTAGTCGCCTAATGCTCTAAATATTGCATCTTATGGTTCACGGTTGCAGTAGGATGCACTTACACCTCATACAGGACCAGTGAAATCCCAGAACTAGTTTCATTTATTTATTTGCTTTATTATTATAATTCCTATCACAGGCAAAATATGATACATGCAACATTAACATACTCAGAAAGCAAACACATAGTGGTAGCATAATGTTCCAGCCCAAGAAATAATCTTCCATAAATTAGATCAAGGTGATAAATTCAGAGACAGTGAGCATAAAATCAGCACAAATATTAGGATTAATCAGCCAAGATGAAAATGTTGAAGTATAGACCAACGTATGCTTTTGCCTCTTGAACCTCAACAATAGCTAACCTACTACCACATGGACATGGATATGGCTGCAGATAAAAGGATACGTCCACCTCTGCCTTTTATACAAGGGGATACAATGCTGCTGGCAAATGAAGCATCCATGAGAAGTAACAGCCAAGAGAAGGTTAAAAATCAAAACAGAATTCTACAACATTACTGCACAGTAGCTCATTTTATTCCATAAAGTTGCCGCATATACTAGGCCTCATCAGAAAAATGCTCATACAGTATTCAGATTTGAAGGCAGACTGCAAGCATCACCATATTAAGTACTTGCACGAGATATTTCAAAGAGATCCAAGTGCATGTCCAGAACAGAATGGTGGGTTTAGAAGTTCAATTTGTAGAAAGGATCATGTTCCAAATTCCAACCCACTGGGTTAAGTTTATCTGAGAAGAAAAGGTTTCGTTTGAATGGTCATCACTGAGGAACACCATGAGACTGTAATGAAGACTCCCATGTTAATCAAATTCAGGAAGGAGATTGAAATCTTATAATCTTTTCAGAGGGTCCAGTCGCAATATAGCCACCAGAAAATAAAATAAAGTAAAAGTAAAATATGGGTATCCAACCACAGACTCTGAAGGACTTCTACTCTTTTCATTTTTCAAAGTCAACGGAATCCTCAAACAACAGCTGGAGGTGGTAAATGCCACAGTATATTAATAAATAACTATTCTAAAGCTTATGACAAAAGCCTCAGCAATTAAGAACAGGATAAGCAGATACAAGGACAACCAAGTTTGTGGAGAATGTCATCTTCTCTCCAAGTCTGCATATGATATTTTCTCTCGTACTAACCTCATGACCTCAACAAAGAAAGAAACTAAGGAAATAAGAATAAATACCTTCTTCAAAACAGGCATCGATTTTAATTTGCAAAATCTCATCATAGCTGATGGCATCTCGTCCAGTAAATACTGGCAGGAACCTTATGCATCCAACAACTTAGAAGCTTGAAGAGGCAAGTCTCAGCTCATAGTGCAATGTCCAACCAACTGAACAGCACATGCCCAATATTTCTACTGTAAAAGAAACTTCCCACCGTATGCATAGGAGCCTAATGAACTTAACTGGGTCAAAGAACAATGCAACATAGCATCCAGTCTGTGAGAATCAGATCTTATCATGACACTGAAATACCCAAAAATTGTTCAGTTCTCAGCGAAAACTTACCCATCATCTTATGTTGATAGTAAGCATTTTAAGCACAATATGTATGTTCTGAATGCAACATCCATATTCTGTGCCCAAATCCCATGTACTAGAACATGTCCCAGTTGGATAGTGGAAGGCATCCATATATATCTTTGTGTATGTTTACCATCAGGTTGGTAGGGTCTGTAATATGATTGTTAAACTTGTCGAAGGCTTTAAAATCCATCAGCACTTGGCACAAGTCTGACTATATGATCTCATCCTTGACAGTGACAAATGCTTTGGCGCTCGAGTTTTTATTGTGAATCTGATTTCTATGATATGTACCTCTTCTTCTAGTCTGAATGTAGTGTACGTATTCAGAAATTATAACATGAAACTTTGGAGCAAGCTTGTTCGAAGAGGACATATTAAGACCCGCCTTCTTCAGTGACCTAGCAACATGCATTCGGGCTTTCTGGAAGTGCAAAGCACAGAGGGAAGGCACAGCTGCTCTAAGGACTGGTTTCCCACAAATAATAGGACCTGCTTGTCCACTGCAATGACCAAAGAAATAAGGAAAAAAATCAGCAAATAAAAAAACCTGCATCCAGATTACTATAAAGAAAAACAATATTTATGAACTGGAAAGCAGCTTTTTCCTATTTGTTAACTTCCATAAATCTTCTTCAAGGGCCTCGCAAAAGGCCAACCAAGGGAACTCCAAACAAATTTCTAAGAAATTATGGTTCCCAAAACCTCATTTTAAACACTATGTACATCTCACAAATACTTTCAACTTTTTATTTAGAAGAAGATTCTACCTGGCTTTCTGTGTGACCTATCGCATTCAGCAACTAGGATTTTCAAGAAAGATCCTTTGACAAGACGCATCATTGATGGCATGCAAAATCTTTCTCAAATGCAATATACTAGTTTATACCAAACTATCACGCATAGAACCTCCAAGAGACAAGAAACCATATAGAGCCGCAGTTGTTCGCCAGACGTTTATAGAGCCAAAGTCGTCAAGAAGCGTACACATACAATGAGAATTCCACTCCACAAGTTCGTAAACTCTGGATTAGCGTAACATGCCATCTAGTATTCATGTTGCCTCTTGAAATCAAATGACAGTTGCATGTGAATCAATTACTCAAATAATTTTTTTCTTCGCGCTCTATGACTTGCATCAGAGACGTGCACATTTATTATGCAAGCTAATAACTTATCAGCACAGAAAAACACAGAAACTATCAGCATCATACAATTTTGAATTATTTGTTCTAAACAAAGTTTAGCCTAATTTAAACGACACATCAGAACGTCCATCATCATTAAGGCACCTAACAGAGATAAAAAGGATAAAAGAATTGCAAACAAATCGAGCTAACCTCTTAATCACATAAGAGCATGCTTTATACAGTTGTTGTTTGCCATCCAACAGAATATGCGAATGACAGAAACTGCAAAGCGCCATCGGTTTCAACTTGCATCCCACAAATCCACAGTGGCTATCGCTCGCCTTGATTGGACAAACTGCGCCATTTTCACTGGTTTTCACCTGAATAATAGAATCTCCTTGAGCTATGCTTAAAGGAAACCTACGGTCCGGAACCCTGAGTTCATGTTCACCAGCTTTCCCTGAGAAACCATACGTATCTTGTCCAACTTTCCCGGGCAAATCACTGCCTGAAAATCCACATCCACTTTCCAAGGAGTTCTCCGCAAACTCAAGTCCACCCTTTTCTGTTTTTGAAGGAAAGCCGCTCCCCATGATGCCATAACCGTCCTCTTCGGGCCTCACCCCGATCCCATGTCCTCTCTGACCTTTCGCCGGGAAACCGCTCTCCAGGAAGACGAACCCTTTATTCCCACTCATTCCAAGAAATTCACATCCGCCTCGCCCCATCTTCTCCGGATATCCAAAATCCTCCGCAAATCCACAACTCTTCCCGTTCACTTTGGCCAGAAACACTCTCTCAGAGAACCCAAAACCATAATGTCCCGTCTCGCCAAATAACTCATCGTCGCCACTCGCTGGAAAACCACTGTCAGGGAACCCAAAACCATTCTCCCCGCTGCTATCTTCAAAACCACCACCATCTTGCCCCACTGTATCAATAAATCCCAATGCACCCACCTCTTCTCCATCCAGAAACTCACAACCATCCTCCTCCATTGTCGGGGGCATGACATATTCGCCGTTCTCGCGACCCGTTAGCAAGACACGTTCTCTGCCTCCATTCACGCGCTCTTCTTCATCTCCTTCTCCTTCCTCTTCCTCGTCAAACCCACTTCTCCCAAACTTCCAATAATACTCTCTGTACTTGAACCTCATCTCCTCCATTAGCGTCCAGTACCACTTCCTGTAAATCCCAGAGAGGCGTCTCACTCTGTCAGACCTCCTCCTAACGACTTCTTCCACGGAGAGGGCTGACGAGTACCTGAGGCGAATCTCATCTTCTCCTTCCCCCATTGCCGCAGGTGGGCGGACCTTCGACTCGGGCGAATCCGCCTCCAGAAGGCGCTTCGGATCGACCGAGGAACTGTTGGGGTTTGGTGGTCTTGAAGAAGGATTTACGGGCTCTCTCTTGGGAACTTTTGCTTGCCAGACAACCCCATCGCTCTCATCGGGAATCTACAAAGACACAAAAACAGAGAGAGAGAGAGATGCGGGGTGTTTAAAGAATTAGGTGAAGGAGAGGAAGAGGAAAGATGATACGGAGATGAATATAGGAAGGGTGCGCCTCTCTGTCTCTCTCTCAGAAGTCAGAAACCAGAGGAGGCAGCCTGCGGAGTTTCCGAATTGGTGTCACCTCCACCTTTTGGAAGAAGGAACATCTATAAATTTAGTTTGAATTTGGGGCTTCCTCACGTTGCTTCCCCGCCATTGACGCTTTGATTCGTATTTCCCTCCATTCCACCAATTCAGCACTTGTTCCTAGGCACGTGGGAGATCGGCTTGAACAAGCTCACGTGGAATAGTACAACTGCAGGGCAAGGCTTGATGTCGTTCTCGTGGTCGTTTTCACAATCTCTGGTGTTTTATTTCTCCTCCAAATTTGTAATATCAATCCATTAAGAGTTGGGGCCTTCTAGTTCACCTTTAGCATTTAACCGGCCTTTTTAGTAGAAGGTAGTTTTTGTTCTAACCTAAAAATGGTAGGAACCATATATCATAATGACTTCCTTTTATAAGTCGTTGAAGATCTTTTACAATCATTAATACGAAACTAAACTTATGAATCTTCAAACATGGAATTAAACTTTTGAAGTTTTTCAATTCACTCGTCTTACGGCACACACATCCACACATGTGTAAGATCTTATGTATGTGTATTAAACTGTGTTTTGATACCACTACCACCTTACCTATAACAGACTTGTGCCCTTAATTCAATGTATTCCAACGTGTCTTCTAACCGTTTCCGTTTCATTATAAAACCCTAAAAGTTTAGTATGCTATTAAAGATTATGAAAGACCTTCAACGACTTATAAAGGTGATTGTTAAAGGGTTGGTTGTTTTGGTTCATAACCTTTTTTTGGGACTGAAAACGAAACTGTTAGTGAGTGGGTTAATATCTATTAAGCAAAAACTCGAGTTTGATGTAAATCGGGTTGTTATAATGGTACTTACAGTATCTAAGTTACTTACAGTTTCCTTCTTACTTTTTTTTTTTGGAACGCCAAACCAATAGGACAAGCTAAGAGACATCTCTTGAACAGGGCAAATACTTGCAAATTTGGAAAGAAAATAGACCTAATGTATCTCCAGCTCTTGGCTCAGCTCTTAGTTAAATACATTGGATTTGGATTGGAATTCCACTTTTAAACTAAATCAAAACCACACTATAATATGTTAAGAGAACCAACTTCCAAAATGTATAGATATTGGATCTAAGGTATTTATTTAAACTGATCCAAATCTAAATCTAAATTCAATTGATTGTTTATTTAAATATGAATCTAAAACAGATTGAATGTCATTTCTTAAACTTAACTCTGACCTTAGTTCTTATTCGAATGATAATTTTTTTTTTCATGTTTGTTCTTTTCCAACACAGTTCAGTTAGATATCAGATCCAACATAGAAATCCCTGTTCGAGTCCCTAACGACATTCAAATAACGATCCTACAATGGATCTGCTGAATTGTTTAATACTTATCGTAAATGTTTGATGGCAGTCATATGAAAGGATATTAATGTGCTTAGTCCAGAAAACATAAATATAAATTAGGAATTTGAACTTTAACATACGTATGGGATGGCTGCTTAACATTTTTTGAACCACATTATTTTATACATCTTTCACATAAGTATGAAAAAATGGCCCTCTATTTGACTTATTACATGTCTTGTTGCCCATAAAAGTCAAAGTTCAATTACATAATGCATAACAGTTTATGCAAGTACTTAAAAGCTTGGGTTCTTAAATCGAAGCCCCAAATGAACCAAAAATACACTTAAATTGAGCAAGTTTGTAGACCAAAATATATTATGAAAAATGTGATATATCATAAATGTCTCTCCATATCCAAATGGATATTGTGCTAAGAAAATCTGCATTTATGACAACCTTAAGTGGGTTTTTGGTATTAGAAACATTAAGTTATTGTTTCACATATCTGTAGTAACAATTGGAGTAGATTCATGAAACATTGCTTGCAGGGCTTCGGACCATGAATTTGCATAAATCATTGAGATAGATCCATAATACACCAATGGGATATTTATGCTACCAAATGCCCCTTTCACTATTTAAATGATAAAAACACCCCTGAAATCAAACGAAGAACCATCGCCGGGCATGCGTCAGGTCAGCCGGAGGCCGGCGGCGGAAAACACGGTCATTGGTCTCCCATTTCTAGTCGAAATTGGACACGAATGCTCTCTGGTGACTCGTTTTCACGATGTCAATTGACTATAGTGTTCATCTGAGCAAATTGTAGTTGATGTTCTAGGTTGTTTGCCTGATTCGAGGAGGCTCCACCATCGGATGAACTCAACGGAAGTCAGAAACCCCGCCAGAGCTGCAGCATCGACGTATTCCCATTTCCATCGAACCTAGGTCATTCCACCAACGGGAGCCGCGTTGATCGATTGTCAACGTGCTGACGACGTTGTCTGAGCGATTTATACACAAACTATGGTTGAATACGTGATTAATCGAAGGAAGATCCATCCCCGGACGTGCATTGAGCCTACCGAAGGCCACCGGCAGAAAACCAGATCATAGCTTCCCCAATTCCAGCACAGTGTTGGGCCTTCCTGAAAATCTAGTGATGCATTTCACACTTGTCCTTCATCGTTGAGTTATTATGTGATCTCTAAGCTCCTCTCCTCCTCTCTGTGAGCTTGACCAGCGTGGGAGCATCCCCAAGAGGATTTGGTTGGAGCTTTGCGATTTATCAAGATAGCGCACAAACAAAAATGCAGAAATTAAGAAAACATTCATAGAAACGTGTGTTCCATAGGGCAGAAGTAGAACCTGTAGAGGCGATCGCCGACTGAATGTCGGCGGCTGTTGGAAGAACGGCTACAGTCCCCATAGAGTGGTTCCCCAACGGAGGTAGCGGTGGCGGCGGCGGCAGTGGGTTTCTCTCCTCAGCCATAGCAGCACAGTAATGAGGACAGGCAATTCACGTATGGCTAAGGGGACCAATTATCCAGACGGTAAAATCTGAATGTGTCTCACACCATCACAAGACACGAGTCTTGTATTTGTACTTAAGGGTCCGAAACAGATATGAACTCATATCGACGTAGGACTATCCAGATGGGTAAATCTCAACAATCTCCCACTAGTCCAAGTCGATATCAAGTGTAAACAAAATGAATTGATTAACCTTAAAATTCATTCCAAGGTCCCACATATGTTATCTTACAAAACTTCTCAATAAACAAATGAGAATTTAAAATAAATAGACAATAAACTTAATAAGAATCAACAAACTGTATGTGTTCACATTCATAATGTTTGTATAATAGTACGTTTACATTGAACTACACAATTTCATCCTCTTAGCATGTTCAGAAAACATACTAGATGCTAGCGCTTTAGTAAGAGGATCTGCAACCATATTTGTAGTTCCAATGCACTAGTTGATTCTTTGTCATTTCTTAACAACAAAATACTTAAGTTTCATATGCTTACAAGAAGTAGTACTTTTGTTGTTGTTGGAAAAAGACACTGCAGCTTCATCATCACAGTGAACCTTAAGTGGTCTATCAATAGATTCCACTATCTTGAACTGTGAAATGAAATTATTTATCCAAATTGTCTGTGATGTAGTCTCATATAATGTAATGAATTCTGCTTTCATGGTGTGAACAGCAGTCACAATCTGCTTTTTACTCTCCCATGAGATGACACGTCCTGATAGAAGAAAAACAAAACCAGTAGTAGACTTTCTACTATCAGTACATCTAGGGCTGCACACGAGCCGAGTCGAGCTCGAGCTTGTCCAGCTCGAGCTCGACTCGGCTCAAAGAGCTCGAGCTCGAACTCGACTCGAACTTGAGTCGAGCTCTCTAACACAAGCTCGAGCTCGACTCGATTATACAGCGTCGAGCTCGAGCTCGACTCGATTATACAGCATCGAGCTCGACTCCCTTAGCTCGATTAACTCGTTTATGTTTTAACTTGTCCTTTTAAACTTGCAACTCGTTTTAACTCGTTTAATCACAAAACTGCACATCAACAAGAACAGATTCTATGGTACAATCACGAAAACGATGAGGTTCAACACAAAAAATGAAAACAGGATTGGGGAAAAGTTTAACAAGCAAACTATTTCAACAATGAAACTAATTGTAACAACATATTTTTCTGGAAGAAGCAAAGTTGTCTTCATCCAAACAGACCGATAGCATGCTTCAGAACTTGGATATGGAGAGACTTTAAAGCAAATATTAAGCAAAATAAATCAAGACGGCACCCAAGTTCACATATGAAAACTGCCGCATCATTATATGCTTTCAACCACAATCCACATAGTGCGAATATGGACCTCAAGAGGCACATAAGAGAGGGAAAGAGTGAGATGGTGAGAAAGAGAGAGAAAGGCTGAGGCATACCGGCTGCAATGTGTGTTGGTTGAGAAACGCTGAGGCATACCGACAGCAGCAAAGTGTGTTGTTGTTGGGTCAAAGTGTTGTTGCATTGCAGCTTTGGGTTCTTCCAAAACCAATAGAAAGCACCGGAACTGCCCTTGGTCCATCTGAAACCTGCAAAAAATGGGGCAAAGAGGCGATGGTTGAGAGTTTGTGTGAAAGAGAGGCAATAGGCATATAAATACTTGTAGGCAGCAGTCCGGCGGGGACCTGGAAGTAGCCGGCCACAGTGGCCGGACTCTGCCGGACGGATGGTGGTTGTCACGGTTGGAGCGGCGGTGAGACGGTGTGGGGCGGTAGAGAGGGCAGAGAGAAACAAAAGAACGACGAGGTTAGAAATGAATAGTAAACAAAAAATTTAACCTAAATCAGTGAATCGGTTTTGGTGGTGAACCGGTTTATATAATTGAATGAAACGATTTTCAGTAATCGAGCCGAGCCGAGCATAAACGAGTCGAGTTCTCATAACTCGAACTCAACTCGTTTAATGTTTCGAGTATGAATTTAAACTCGAGCTCGACTCGTTTATAAACGAGTCGAGCTCGAATCGAGTATTTTCGAGCGAGTTCGAGTCGAGCCCGAGTTGGCTCGACTCGTTGTGCAGCCCTAGGTACATCCTCCAAGATCGGTGTCAGAATAACCAATCACTTCTAAATGGTCCACATTGCGATATGTCAACATGTAATCTTTTTTCCCTTGCAAGTATCGCATGATTCTCTTTACGGCTTTCCAATGTGCCATGCCTGGATTAAATTGAAATCTACCAAGCATGCCAACAGCAAATGAAATGTCAGGCCTAGTGCAAATCTGCGCATACTGCAAGCTGCCAACCGCTGATGCATATGGAATATTAAGCATTTGTGCTTTTTCAAATTCATCCTTTGGACAATAATATAAGCTCAATTTATCACCTTTAGCTATGGGTGCCGAAATAGGAGAACAATTCTCCATCTCATATCTCTTAAGTACTTTATTGATGTAAGCTGATTGAGAGAGACTTAAAACACATTTAGATCTGTCTCGACGAATCTCAATACCAAGAACATATGAAGCCTCACTCATGTCCTTCATCTCAAAATGAGATGCAAGAAAATGTTTGGTTTCTCTTAACAATTGAAGATAATTTAAAACAAGTAAAATGTCATCCACATATAAAGTCAAAATTATGAACTTACTCTCATATGTCTTAAGATACACACATCGATCAATGATGTTTTCTGTAAACCCAAAAGTCGTAATGACTTCGGAAAACTTAATGTATCATTGGCGTGAGGCTTGTTTAAGTCCATAAATCACTTTATTAAGCTTGTGTTTGCATCCCAAAATTTTCATTTGTTTTGGAGTGCTCCAGAAAAATAAGGTTTTGTTTTAAAATAGGAAAGAAAGGGACTCGCCCGTCGGTATGAGGATCGACCGTTCCCGGCGCCTTTACTGGGGGTAATCAACCCAAGGGCTATGTTTATCATTGATGCATTTCGTTTTAACTTAAACATCTTTTTTTATTCTATATGCGGTGTAGAAAAATATTAAAAGTTTGATGTTTCAAACTTTTGAAAAGATTCTTGAAGAATTGTTTGAGAATGTGAAATATTTTGAGGAAAACTAGAAGGAAATCCTTGTGAATATCATTGGAAAGCTTGAAAAGTCATTTTGAAATCATTTTAGTGTCCTCTTAAGTCTTTAAGTAGGTTTGAAATTTTGCTCTAATTCGGTTACCACCTAGTTAGAGCTCCATCTCATCTTGCTTAAGTTCTTTTAGAGATGTGATTGTGCTCATTTGTGATATTGAGTGGAAGTGAAAATGAATGGATGCATTGATCCTATATGATTGAAAGAGAATGAAGCATTCCTACCACAACATTCATCTA
>JAANDH010001085.1:0-60597 GCA_011799765.1 Nymphaea thermarum
TCTATGGCGAGAGTCAATGGCAGTTTGTGGATCATATCTAACAATGAAGGATGGAAGCGCAGACTTAGAGCGATGTTGGAAGGCAGGAGGCCGATTAACCAGAAATGGCATCACATGAGGGCGGCCAGCCAACGTCTAAGGGTTCTTAGTCACCTGCCTACTTTAGAGGCTGGAGAACAGATGTGTCTATATGGGGAAATGGATGGCAGGGATGATGGTGGCTAGTGCTTTCTCTTGGTTTTCTAATATTGTTTCTGTTTTTTAGTCTTTGCCTTTTTCAGGAGCTGTAACGCTGGTGGGATTATTTTGGCCTTCTGGTGGTGGTTTTTGGGGCAGCTGGGTTATGCTTGCCTGGGTTTTTTGGGTTTTTCCCATGTTGTGGCTGTTTCACAGCTTTGTGTAAATTTTTCTTTTGTCTTGTAGATACCTTAATTTTTCTGTAATAAAAGGATGAGAGCCTACCTCCCAGCAGCCGTTTATTGGCCCTTCGATACTCTCTCTCCTCTCCCGTGAACCCTCTCCCCTTTTGCAAAGGTTCTGCTAGGTTTTCACTCTGCAGCTTCTTTTGGCCCACTTTATCCTTCAGCTGCCGCCTCTTCCAGCCCACCAGCAAGAGAAGATCTTCGGGCACGAGGGGGGCGTTTGGCTGCAGTCAATCGGGCGACTAAAGCTGCCCGTCGGTGGCAAAGGGAGGGACAGAGGATTCGTTGAGCAGCGAGGACTCTGGAACCCTCTCCCTGTCTCGTTGTTCTCCTATCGTGAAAACCGCCTTTTTCTTAGAATTTCTAAAGTTTTAGGTCAACCCGAAAGCAGTGTCGACTTCGGCTGCCTCCTATCACTAGCCCAGACTGGCGTTGCAGTTCCAACCTGAACCCTAGGTAAATTTCTTATTTAATTTGTTATCTGGATTTTTATTTCTGCAAAGGGCCGAGGATTTCAGTGTTTGCACATGGAGCTCATAGCGGCGGAGGGCTGTCCTACTCAAGCTCGGTTCCTATCAATGCCGGCATTCAGGGTTAAGAACACAGAATGGGTCAATCGGATGGATCAAGACTCCCTTATTCCTGAACTCCCTCTATGCTCCCACCACACAGAGGACGACAAGTTCAGCAAGCATCTATTATCAATCAACAAAGGAACAACAAGACAGAGGGTATTAAAAAAAATCCTTCTGCTGCGACAGATAGGAGGTACACTCTCCTTTTTCATGTCTTTGTTTTATATTTAGCAGAGCAGGCTCTGCTACTATCGCTGGATGCGTAGGTTAGATCAGTTGCACAGGCATGCTTTATCTTCAGGAAAGAGATCTTACGCTAGCAAGATACAAAGGCAACTAGCATGCTCACATAGATAGATTAATCTTCACAGAAACCACAAAGATCAAGGTCAAATTTCACTTATTGAAATTTGATATGTATGGCTCTGATACCAAAGTTGGAGCTTAAGCAGCGGAACGGCGTCTGTGCAGTAGGTCCACCACCAGCAGCGTCTCAAATGCAAGAAGCAGTACCTATGAGCAAGAGAGGAAGAAAGAAACAAGAGATAAATTGATTTTGGGGGTTTGCTTTTGAAAGGCGCAGGTTGATTGCTCAACGAACGATCTATTAGATGAATAGAGGCTGGGCTTTATAGACCGCCTCTCAGGATTTCCCCAAATCCCAGCTACGGTTGTGGCATGGAGATTTATGGTAAGAATTAAAACAGAAACTTTAATATGTGATGTATTTCCTGTTTTAATTCTGTAACTGCAGAATCTCCTTTGCAGTTACAAAGAAAAGGATAGGGCTCAAGGCCACTACCCAACAGAGAATTGATCACCACAACACTTCCAGCCTCTATGGACATCCTTGAAGAACCAAGAATAGTGCCCATTTCAATTCTAGGACCAAAGGCTGTAAGTAGGGAAGTACTTAAGCCAGAACCAGGAAGTCCACCTTTCGTTACCCTCACAGGTTTCGATCCATAGTGAGTTGATTTGAGTCTTACTCAACTCCTCTATGATCTTTGCACTAGTTCCACCTTCATCCTTGGTCCTGCATATATCGTTCCAAGTGACAGATGAACCGCTTGCGCATGATTGTTGCCACCCCAGAGAAATGATGACATTGATTTTTGAAGCTTCCTTCTGATACATTTTGGAAGGGTGCGCATGATTATTGTCACCCCAAAGAAATCACGACATTGATTTTTCAAGCTTCCTTTTGATATATTTTGGAAGGGAGAAAACCAAGCTCCAAAACAACAATGCTGCTCAACACATACATAATGAGGCAGAGGCACCCGACCTAAGAGAGGAATCCCGCCTTCCAAGAGGCAAGTTTCTTGTCCACCGTAAAAATTGGATATAGTGTCCTTCAAGGAACTTCCCATCAAAGAGAGGAAGACCCAAAGACATGGTGGCAAAATGCCATGAGCCAGTAAATGTGCACACCATTTCTTTGCCCCATAAAATGATTTTTGCTAAGGAGAAATACAACAGACTTAAATGGCTTGGCCTGAAGTCCAGCCTCCAATCTTTAATTTCTTGAAAGAATTACAAATCTTTCTACGAGAGTTAGCCTCATCCCTACTAAAGGGAATGACTTAATCTGCAAAGGAAAAAAATACCAGGACACTTACCAACAAATGAAATGGAGGAGACAAAAATCCTCTTGTGTTGAATCTTGTACTGAATGTTACCTGACAACATTTCCATGATACCTAGGCAGAGATAGGGAGATAGAGGATTACCTTGACAAATTCTCCTCTGAGTATCAAAGAAGGAGCCAACCATTTACCAATACTGCCACTAACACCATGGACATGCAAGTGAGAATCCTCTCAACCCAACATAAATCATAACCTAGGTGTCTCAGGGCATTACTGAGGAAGCCTCAATGAATCTTGTTGAAGGCCTTCGAAATGTCAGTTTTGAGGCACAAAGAAAGTTGCTCTAGCCTCGAGAGAGAATGCATACTTTCATGCGCAAGGATTTCATTATCCACCATAGATATGCCTGGAAGGAAAGCCTCCTATTTCTGACTCGTCACCCTCTACAAGTTGGTCTTTATTATATTAGTCATACACTTCATGATGATCATGTAGAGTGAATTATGTAGCACAATCAGCCGATGCTTGTGAATACTGTTGAGCCCTTCTTTTATGAGAATAAGAGCAATGAGAGATCTATTAATTTTTTTCACAAGTTTTCCTAAAGCTAGAAAAGAGGCAAGCACATTATGGACATTAGACCCAACCACTCTCCAATGTCGCTGTAAGAATTTAGCTACTTCATCATCAAGTCCAAGGGCCTCTAAACCATCTGTCGAGACACGACCAGCATGACCTCCTCCAAAGAAATGAGTTGGATCAAGTTGGTGTTCTCCTCCCATGAGATCATTGCACCCTCTACCAAATGAGGAAAAAAGAGAACCAGAGCCCCTCCTCCACAGCCAAGAGACCTAGATAAACTGCAAACCTACCGCATATGATCAGGTTGAGCTAACAAAGTATCTCCCAACATGATCTTGTCAATATGGTTCTTGGAGCGGTGACCTTGCGCCAGTGCCTAAAAATAGGTCGTATTGCGATCGCTGCACCTCATCCATGTGGCTTGGGCTTTGTGTCTCCACAACTCCTCCTCCGCCTCCAAGTATCACCCAAGCAGTTCATCCCTCATAAGAAATTCATACTCATAAAGCTCAGACAACTCTACTGGTAGGGTTCCTACACTTTATCCAACTCTAAGGGGATCTCTCAAATGCACCAAACAACATCACCAAGGTGAAGCCGATTCCATCTAGCCAATAGTCGACAAGAGAGCTCAAGTTTAGAAATGAACCTAATAAGCTGACAACTCCTAGTGGGGAAGGACCATGCCTAAGCCTCTCATGACACTGATGGTACTCCACACAATGTGGATAATACTTGAAAACGATGAAAAGTTTGATAAGCTTTTCTCAAGAAAATGAACTAAACATAGAGCGTAGAGTAATCAGAGACCACGCATGGCAACACTTGGAGCTTGGAAAATGCCCCCAATGAGCTTTCTATGGGGCATTAATGAACTAAAACATACCTTCTCCGATTGTATTCTTAAATAAAGGCAGACTGCCTGTCATCAGAGGGTGAGACACCATAATTAGTGACAAACCCGCGCATGGATCAACAAGAGGATTTATTAGGGGTGCAACCAGTTTTATTGGAGGTGTCAAACATGACATTAAAGTTCCCAAGCATGAGAAAAAGTTTTCAAGCATAGTGTGGAAAATATTCCTAAAGCTCTAAACCATAGCACTGAGAGCTCAAGTCAATTGGAAAATGCACACCACAGAGGCATAATTTCGATTGAGAATTCATATCATAACAATCAATCATGATCCAAGATCAACTCTTAGTGACTATAGAAGCACAAAGCATAACTAGGTTCCAACCAAAAAAGAATATGAACGATGCCACCCACTTGGTTTGAATTGAAAACCTAAAAAACAAATTACGTGAAAGATCATCACCATGAATAATCCTCTCATCAGGAATCGCTGAATTAGTAAGGAAGAAGCAAGAACAACATGAGAGATAGCGTGCGCCTAGCAGCAAGTCTCGCCAATGCCCTTTAATTTCAAGAAATGCAATTTATTGAGAGGAAAAATAGACTTTCTCCAATTGAGGCCCACCATGACCTGACTCTTCTTCCAAAATTGTAGAAGGATGGACAAGACAATCTAGGAGTTCAGAAGGATAAGGTTCATCTTGAAAATTCGCATCAGGCAGGGAGAAGCTTTGGTTGCTGACATCTTTGAGGGCATGCCTTCTTCTCGTGCCTCTACCCCTACAACCGATGCTCACATGATTACTCCATTTAGGACCCTCAAGTGATGCATCAGTAGGATTGTTGGGGGTTGGAAAATGAGAATTCAAAGGAGAGGTTGAAGTGAATTCAAAATCTGGAGGGGTGTCCCCTTGCACTGAGCCCAGCGCCTTGGAAGGACTCCTCATAGGTAGGTTCTGTACAGTCAACAAGTGCAAAGATCTATCTTGATGATCCTTCTGCCTACTCTAACCAGCACCTGGGTGTCCCTTCTTCATTTTAGCAGTGTTGCAAGGAGGGGAAGAGGAGATATGAGCCTTGAAACCAAAAGACCTAAGGGAGTTGGATAGCTGGTAACATTGCTCACCATCCCCCATCATCTCTGAAGTAGGAATATGGTTTTGATCTCAAATGGGCCAACCCTTCGGTCATCTGAAGGAGTACCCCTAACACCGACGTCTTGATGGGGGCTTTGGTTGCATTTGCATAAGAGAATAAGTTTTTGAGCATTGCTTTAGTGGAAGGAAGTTGACCCCGCATCTATGACAAAAATGAAGACGCCCCTCATAGATGAGTGTTTGAACAATCACCTTGTTTGGCCCAATTTCCACTCGAGCTTTAGCAAGGAGGGATTATGACAGGGACACATGCACTTAAATTCGTCGAGTGAAACCTATCTTTTAGAAGTAAGAGATTGAAACATCAACACCAATGAACTCAATGTTGGGGCCTTCTGCAATCACTCGTAAAAGATTCTAGAGTTCTAGAACTCAGGTAACAAGTTGGGAATGCAAATCCAAAAGGGAGCAGAAGGCACCACCAGCATTTTGAGCGGCATCCCAACCTCCCATTTGCATGCAAAAAGGGATTTCTCATTTCACCTGCCACACACTCTTTCTAGTTATGCTTTAGAGTTATTCCTTGTTACAAACCTTGATTAGAAACACTCCATTGCCAACAATGGTGAATTTGGGTGAGACTACAATGTTAAGGGCCCTGAACACTGCATTGTAATTGATTCTGCTAAGTTGGGAGAAGGCAAGCTGTGGCTCTAAACTCGAAGGGGGCCTTCATCTAATCGTAGTCCTCATCTGAAACAAAGATGCTGATATGCCTATCCTCTTTTTTCTACCTTCAGTAAAGCTGTAGACCCTACACCAGAAGAAGCTTTCTTAAGGGGGGATAGGGATAGCCAAGACTTGCTTGCCGCTTGTTCATTGCAGGCATCAAGGGGGACCAAGTTTGAGCATGGGAAGAAAGGTGTTCCTCCTCCATCACACAAGGACCATGGTCGATTGTGGATGCTAGCAATTCTTTGTTGGAGTTCATGAGGCCCTCCCACCAGTAGAAGGGGGGGAGTCGTTCACTCACAATGCCCATAGAGGACGCCAAGAGAGAGAGAGGGAGAGAGAGAGTGGGTTCCTTGTCTCAAGTCAATTTAGGGACAAATCTAGAAGTGGTGCTGTGGATTAATAGCAATATCTAATATTTGTTGTAGTGCCACCTTGTATTGTGGGTTGTGAGTGGTAGGCCAAGGGTAGTCTTTTCGCTCTTCTTTCCTCAATTTTTCTCTGGGAATGAAATAAAACAAAGGAAAATAGAAGATAAGTAGGAAAAAAAACAAGTAGAAGATACAAAAGAGGGAGTGGATATGACACCAATTTGGGGGATTTTGGAAATGAACGTAGGCCCAATGTGCTGCCCAAATGAAAGCCTCCCTAATATTGGTTGTTTAAAGGAAAAAGAAGGTTGTAAACCTTGAGATCAGTTGTCGAGATTGGATGACATGATAATGTCAAAATCTCCTCACTGGATTATCTATTTTGAATGATGATCTAGATAATGAGAACCAAAAGAAGAAGGCATCATAAGGAGCGCAATTTGGTACTTTTAGAAGCTCCTACGGTTGCTGCCCAAGCTAGGAACATTTAATGAAGCTTCAAATTTGTTAAGAAAATGTAAGGGTTTTAAACCCTGGTATGGAGTGTCAAGATTAACTTTGATGATGAAGTGGTTAAATCATATGGATTTGGACTTGATTCTTGAATCAATAGAAGGTTCGCGATCTAAAGTTGGATCACGCTAGATCTATATGAGGAGCACCACTTCATTTGGATGAAGATGAGTGAGGTTTAATGAACCTAAATAAAGTTTGAAGGCTAGAACTTGGATCCAAATTAATATTTAAGCAAGGGATTGAATTGGGGGTCTAATATCAAGATCTAATTACGAAATAAGGGTAGATCATGAATTTAGATTTGTATCTGATGCATGAATTGAAATCCAAAGTCCAAAAAGGACAAATGTAGATCGAATTGATAGAATAGAATCAAGATATTTAGATTGAAGATGAGTTGGGTATGCCTTTTTTGGGCCCTTCTAGGCTCAACTAGGTTAGAATATGGGTTTAGTGAGCCTACTTTTCTTCAAGGTTGGATTCAGTTTGTTGCCGACTAAATTATAACTTGGTTAAGGTAGGTTCAACTGATTGAATTAGGATTCAAGAGATTAATATAGTTGGACTAGGCTTGCACTTGATGACCTGAGTTTAAATTAAGCTAGCTGAGTCTAGGGTAGGGTTAAGGACATGCTTTGGGTCTAGGCTGAGCTAAGGATAAACCAGGTTGATTCAGATCAGCAAGAATAAGTTTGACTTGAACTTGGGGCATACCCTAGGTCTAGACTCAGCCATGGTGTTCTAGACTATTTCATGTGGCTAGGTTCAGTTTGAAATGGGTTGGATTTCATGTGGGATCTCAATTGAGATGTTAAACATAGATCTATAAAGCTTAAAATAAGAAAAGATGAAATATATAGCATGGACAAAAAGACTAAGGTACACTTCCATTTTGCCCTTCATAAAAGTATCTGAAGTATAGATGATTTATGCAATCTGAATCACACTATGATAGTGCATGACTGAGATCTCCTAAATTTGAAATTTCATTTAATTATCCCTTCTAACTTAACTAAAAAAACAAAATACAATTTTAAAAATAGACTGAACTATTTTGGGTAGAACCACTATTGGAGTGAGTAGTGGGAAGGCAAAATTAGGGATGGGGATCTAGATGAAATTTTGCCAATATGAGCTGAGGGAACCCAGATTTCAATTGTCTTTTCATGATGGATTAAATAACTCGAATGAGAACTGAGGTAAAAGTGAATTCAAAAGAGCATTCTAAGTGTCACTAGTGTGGTGACTAAACCTAGTGAATGGGGAGTGATTAATTGAACTGCTTTTGCAACACTTTAACTCATTTTGAACTGAGGTAAGCTAAATTGAATTGGAGAAACACAAAGGAGAAGTATGTTCGGATTGAGTGAACTTAGTTGAGCTATAGAATTGGAATAAGTGGAATAATAATGTCCTAACAACATGATACTACTAATTGAGTTAGTTATGGACAGTTGAACTTCATAAGCTAGTAAAATGAATATTAGAGGGTATAACCAATCTAGGCTGAGTTTGGCTTCAAAATTAACAAAGAAATTGAGCTGAAATTGAATCATATTTCATTGAAAATGGTATTATTTTTTAGCTCATGAGCAAGTATGAGATAAATTGAATTGGCTATGGAATGTTGAACTCTGTACTCCATTAAAGTTAAACTAGTTCAGTTGTGATGATCCTATTCTAAGCTTTTTTCGGAGTACAATAATGGAATCAGGAATGGTGTTGTTTAGGCTCAATTAAACTAATTAGGTACCAATATAATAGGGTTTTTACCATCTACAGTTGAGATTTACATAAAGAATTTCTAATTGAAAGTGAATTAGTTTCAATTGGATAATTTTGAGGGTTTCCCTAGGATTTTACTAAGAAATGAAGGTGAAATGGTAAAAATGAAGTATGGAAACTCTAATGAAAGTGGTCTGCTAGGCTCTAAGTGCCCTTAGACCTAAATGAGATAGGATGAAGCCATTTACAGGATAAAGAAACCAACATTAATGAGAAACATTTAGAAAACAATGAGAAAGTCATTCCAAAGTAGTTGGAACACCATTTGGAAATAGTCAAAACTGATTTGAGAGTATTATAGAACTTGGAAGTAAGCTTAACCAGACCTGGACAGGATTAGAGAAAAAAAGTTGAGGTGTCAACACCCTCCAGTCAAGCATTCCAGTAGAGTTACTAGTCTGCCTACCATACTGAGTTTAGCATACTACTACTGCATCTAAAGCCTATTATATAGAAAAGCAATTTGATCACACCAAATTGGCAACCACCTTCAAAACCATTATGTTAAATGCTTATGCCTAGAATGAACCTTCATGTTTTGAGGAAGTGTCTACATACCCAACATAGAAAGTCGTTATGGCTGATGAGATTAAAGAATTAGTCAAGAATAAGACTTGGACAATGGTGCCTTTACCTCTTGAAAAAACAACTATGAGATATGTTTGACATATAAAATAAAAAATATAAGAGATGTTCAATAAAGAGTGATTGACTTGTGGCACAAGGGTATGCATAGAAAGAGTTATCACTGAAGCTTTCATTTCTATTGCAAAATGACCCTATCTATATTCTTTTGTCTATAGCTACTAACAAGAGTTATTTCAACTTGATGTTAAAAATACCTTTCTGCATAAAAAGTTTACATGAGTACCCCTTTAGGGTATAATCATAATCTCATGAAGGTGTGTAAGCTACAAAACTCGCATGCAAAGCTGGTGTAGGCACCCCAAATTTCTGTAGGTCAAAATAACCATTCTACCCCTTATAAATGTGATTTTGAGCTAGTTTTTAAAAGAATTACAAATATATGGGCCATGGATTAAACCAGAGAAAATCATACATCCTAGGTATCTGACACAAGACCTAGAGCACCCATGTTGTTGATAGAAAAAAAAATCCATTTTACCCCAAATCATCCCATTTTGGCCTCTTCCTCTAACTTTCTAGAACAATTATTGAAATCTTGAGAATTGTGTTACTGAAAGTTAGTCAGGGTTATTTTCTGTAATTTATTAGTCATCATCATAACAAGTTTACTAGCTTATATTTGGTAAGAAATAACCAATTTTCCTAATTTTTCCACCATTTCTCACCATGAAAATACTTGCAGATTTGATAAGACCCATGATAGGTTCTCTCTAGTGTCAGTAAATTATTTTTATCTCCATTTTCATCTTTCAAGCTCAAATTCTAGTGTTAGAGCAACTATTTCTAAGAAATTAGGTCACATTTTCTCATTTTTGAATGCCCAATCACCATTTTTGTTTGATTTTATGAGTATGCTGAATTGAGCAGTCGGGGCTGAAACTGACTATTCTTCCCTTTAGTTCATGCAATTCTATCTCAAATTCAGCACAATTGAAGTTTTTCAATCATTCTTAGTGTGCCCATGTCAGGTCATTGTCACTGGTGATTTTTTATTTTTATTTTTTTTTAGAGATCTGGAATGCCAATTTCCAGTTTGAGTACATAGATTTAGTGTCACTTGAGCAATATTAGTATGTTCATTCCCCAAAGACAAGGTCAAAACATCTATTTTCATTTTACCATTGGCATTTCAATTTACATGGCCAATTTTAACTTGATCTAATTTCAAAAATGTATTTTTTCAAGGGCAAATTGAAGAATTTTTTAGTTAAACTTGGCATGCCCCCCTAAACTGAACCCACTGAATGTCCCAATATGGTCAGACTGCCTACCTATCCACATAGAGCTCAATTTTGTGACAAGAGAAAAATTGTCATTTGCACATATGTGCATTATTTGTGTATAGACCTAAGTTTGGAGTTACATGAACCAAGATTAGGGTATTATTGCACCGGATCTGAGCCTAATAAGGTTCACCAAGGGTTTAAGCTGGCCTAGAGTTAAGCTCAACTAGGTTTAAACCTTGTTGAACCTATTTGTTCAGATCGAACCCTAGTTTAACCTTAGGGCAATCCGACTTACATTCAGCTGGGTCTAGATCTAGATCAAAGCCATGTACAACGTACTTTTATTGAGTCTGAATGCACCTAACCCAAATCAAGCTAGGTCCAGGGTCCATGCCTAGTCCAGATCTTCTCTTCAAATCCTAATCCATATTTCAGATCTGTGATCTACATATATAGATCCATATTCATTATTTGAGATTTCACGATTCAAATCTTTCTATCATATCCAGATCTAAATTCTAGAACTCTTTTGATTTGGATCTAGATCTAGTTCTCAATATCAAATCCAGATCAACCATCGGCATGTGAGCATTTATGTGCATTTAATGTACCTTCCATTTCTCATTCTGCACCGTATATCAATCTATATAGAAAAACTAAAACTATGCAGTTTTCTGAGCTCAGCAAGTTGGTGATGATTCTGAATCGGTATTCATTTGGAGTCAAAATAAATATCTTTTATAGAATATCAATCATAATATATGGCTTGATGTGTGCTTTCTCAACTCTATATTTGTGTATCATTAGTCCTCCATGCCACATGTCAACCAAAAACTTATTTCATGAATCAATCAACACTTCTTGGGGAATGTGTTGCCTTTCATTGAACTGAATTCTTGTTAAAATTGAGTGTGATTCGAGCAAGTCTATCTCAAAATTCTTGTTTTTACATAAAGTTTTGTGTCCCATATGTCTTCCAATCTACCACTTTTGATTGTGTCACGTATAAAAAATCTCCCTACCAAATTTAGTATCAATCCAACATAGTTAATATAGTTTTTGATGTCATCATAGTTACCCACATTGTCTTGTTTTTCAAACATGGCCAAATTTTCATATTTCATCATGTTAGCCAGGTTCAATCCAATTTTATTGTTTAATGTTAATTTCTCTTGTTTTTAAACACAGTTATGGTTTTGTAATGCACCCTAACTCTAACCTAAGGTGTTTAGGCTTGCAAATCTTAATTTTTGTGTTAGTTTATATTGTTGTTATTGTTACTCTTATGTTTGATTTTAATATTATAATTACACTGATTTGATTTCTAATTCACATTTATTCACTAATGAATTTGAGCTAGCTCCAGACATGCCTCGAAACAATAGTTCTTCATGTATATTCATGATCTAGCTTGGCTCTAACGTAGGTTCAGTTTTCAAAATCATGTACATTATAATTAGATGTACTATGTTATGTAATGTTTGATGTGCATTCATATAGTTTGCTTCATACATTCAATTTCAAATTGTGCACCTAGAATTATATCCATGTAAGAATCCCGTTAGGTGATCAATGATATGCATGCAATAGTAGTCATTGCATGGATACACGTTTTCAAAACCATACTATTGAACTGCACAATTTCAAAATCAAACCTGTTTCAAACCCATTTTCCAAAACCCTAGGTTTAGACATTATTGAGATCTAAACCACAGATTTAATTTACCTAAAACCACACTGGGTTCACTCAATGCCCTAGTCAAGGCTTGACACCAAGCCCATTACAATGAATCCAAACATCTCCCATATTGGAACTTGGCTAAATACTAATCCTAGCATGGTTTATGTAATGTCAACTCCTTTGGCCTAATGTACGTTTAGCCATGTGAACCTAGGATGGATCTAAAACTCATGAATTGGATTTTAATTCTTTGATTTTGAATTTGTATCTAACTAAATTTGGATTTAAAAAAATTAGATCTTAATTTAGATTTTACCTTTGGAGTATTAGATCTAGATTTCAAGTAATTGGAATCATGATTTTGATCTTACATAGAATTGGATTCCAATTTGGATTTTTGATATCTAGAACTTTGGATCCTAGATCCTAAAAATTGGATCATAATATCAAACCTTATTGGTTGAAATCCTAAGTTGAATTTTGGGTTTCAAATCTGTAGATTATTTAGATTAAGATATCAGATTTTCCAAATTTAGACTTTCAAATTGAAGATATATATTCATCTTGGTTGACCGTGGATCCAAAACCTCAATGTGGTACCTTCACATTCATATTACTAGATTGGATCATAAAATACATGTTTTGGTTGTTTTGAATAAGATCTTGAACTTGAATTTGGATCTCAAGGATTTAAATTTCATATCATAGATCTCTTTAGGTCCATATCCCAAAACTCAAGAAGCCAGATCTCAACACTGCTTGGACATACTTTGCATGCATTTATATTAGATCTATGAACCATTGCATAAATCGACGATGGCATGGATTATGAACAACATCTCTAGGTTCTAAATGTATTTTCCTTTAGTTTATCAACTCTAGTTTATGATGATTTGTTTAGATATTCTAAATCTCATATTCTTGAAATTTAGGGTATGTTAGGATCATTATGACAATCATAACTTGGAATTTGAAATACTAAGTTTAGTCCTTGATCTGATTATTCCTAGTAACGGCCAGATCTTGTACCAATAGGTCGGGTCCTATCTCTCATAATTTTCTACAAGAAATAAAGAGGACAAGTATAATTTCTTTGACATTTTCCCATATGAATGGTCATATGCAAAGTTGTTAAATTTTGCATGTAGACACCTGGTTTTCAAAGATAATCAAGTCCCTTCTCGAGATCGGCCTTAAACAATCTCTAAATGATTATATTTTGTTAATAATTTTTCATTGTTCAAGTTTTTATGATCTTGTTAGTATATGTGGATTATATAGTTATGACAAGTGACAATGAGTAGATGATCTGGAATATGAAGAAAATTTTGCATGGCACACATTATTTTGCAAGCATTGAAGTAACTCATTCAAACAAAGGCATTATTCTATGTTTGAGGAAGTAAACTATGGATGTCTTCAAAGATATAGAGATGATCAAAGTTAATGCTATGGATATGCCACTTGAAGCAAGTGACAAACTGTGGAAAGAAGATGGTAACCTATAAGTAATGTTGGCAGGTACCAATGTCTAGGGGGGAGCTAATATATTTAACCATTACTCACCGCAACTTAGCCTATGTTGTCAGTGTTATTTCATGCACCAACAGAAGTGTGCGCACATGGAAGCTGCCTATAGAATCCTAAGATAGTTATAAGGGAGCCTTAGCCTTGGTATACTTATGGCAAGAAACAAAATATATTGTTGGATACACGAGTGTGGACTGAGCAAAAGATATAGAAGGTAAATCATTGATTTTGTATGTTTGTCGGACAGAATTCAGTACATGGAAGAGTAAGAAACATACATTTTCACCTGGCCCAATGTAGAAGCAGAGTATATAGCCATATCAACAAGTACATGTGAGCATATTTGGATAAAAGTATTACTTATATGACATGAGAATCAAGGTGAATCAACAGATAAAACTCAAATGTGAAAATACAACACTAGTATGTATCAGTGCAAATCTTATCTATCACGAGAGAACCAATAATATAAAAGTGTATTGTCACTTCATTTGGGAGAAAATCTAAAAGAAGGACATCCAGACTAGTCATGGTAGAATTGATGATTAACTTGCTAATGTTCTCACTAGGCCTTTGCATCACGACAGGCATAAAATGATGCTTGACAGGTTGGGGAAGATAAGTATTTATGCTCTATCTTGTGGGAGAGCATGCTATGATTCGTCCCAGTTTGCAACTCTTTCAAGAGATCTTTCTACTGAATTAGGATATAAAAATTTTTGGAAACTTGTTCGTTGCTCATGTCCACTCCTTTTGTGTAGATTCATCCTCTTGTTTATGCCTTGTCTTTTTGTCTAACCTAAATGTGGTTTATTTTATTCTTGCTTATGAAAAGCAAGACAAAACAAAAACTCTTCAACCTCCATGGATGTAGGCTTCATGTCGAAACACATAAGCCCTACTATGGCTTTTGTGTGACTCTAATTCGTTTGTTTGTGTTTCCATATTTTTTAGTATGTGAAACACACTAGTTAATGATGGTATATGAAACTTCATTTTCTTGCAATCACTAATATACAAAAAGATGCTCATGGCAGCTAATCAAACAACACATCAACCATAAATATATACAGAAGCTAAGATTAAAGCTTCAAATAGTTTAGCATATGGACAAATAATTTTAAGTAGATATGGAGTTCTCCTTGGGGTTCTCAATTAGTGAAATGCACAACATAACATATGTAGGTAATTTCCTTGAAATTTATATTGTGATTTAGTTATGTGAATATATGGGATGATGAGACAAAAGGGCACCAATTTTTGAAATTGCATCCTAGGAAGCTAATTTGTTCATAAGCATGGAAATAAGATGTCACTTGTTATGGCATTAATAGTTGGTGTTAGTTCTATGTTGCAATGCAAGAATCATGAATGTTCAATAAGGGAACGATTAGCTTTAGGCCCTTCTTAGTGTTGCAAAACTGCATCATTATGGAGTCAAGGTTTTTTTGGAGTCAATGTTTGTATGAAATGAATGCTTTTCAAACACTATCAATAGAGCAATGTGGCTAAAGCACTAGGTAGACACACATAGGCTTCAATAATAAGAGCCGCAGGGCGATGGATTATAGATCTTGATATCGTACACGGAGATCTCTCTAGACTTTGAAATTCACATATTTATGTCAAAAAATAAAAATGTTAAAATTTAGAAAATCCAAATTCTCACAGGGAAGATATGTTCAATTCATGTTTTCAGAGTTTTGAATCATAACAATCAACAAAGCATAAAAAGGATTGTATATTATAAAGTCATGCCTACCACTCTGCAATACTTTATTTCTTTTGGTGATATTTTTTGGATCAAAATTCTAGTATCAATTTTTGTTTGCCCAACTTGTGCTTGATGTGAGTCTTAGTTTTGTTCTAAAGTTTGATTATATTTATGCAAGGCAAACTTAAGACTCCACCCAAGGAACAAAATGAATACAGATGCTCCAGGGCATTTATTTCAAATGTCAAGATGGTTGCAACAAAATCAAAGAGAAATTGAAGTATAGTTCAAATAATGTTAAACATAAATGCTTTCATGAACATATTGTCTCCTTACAAGTTTGCACAACAATTACACACATCAATAATAATTTCTTCTAGTAAGTACCAAAATAATTTCTTTTAATAAGCCCCACTAGAGTCAAGGCCTTTTAAAGCATCAAGAGGGAATATCTAAAAAATAAAGTATTTTGTACTCATCCAAGTTTACAAGGACTTCACTCATCAATAGAATATATCATGTTGCACCAGTATTTTTTAGCAACCCATGAGAGACAAAGAGACAGAGAGAGAAAACTGCACCATTTTAGTACACACAAGTGGGGGGTGGATAAAGAACCTTTAAGGTGCATTTGATTGCACAGATAAAATGAAAGGGAGGGGGAAAATTGTACGGGCGGGTGAAATTTCATCTGTTAGTCGTGTTAAAGTGAGCGGGTGAACTTGCACCCGCTCGACGACTCCCGACCAGACGACGCAGAGGGGGAAAGGGAGAAGAAGAGGGGGGTAGAAGCAGAGGGAAAAGGGAGAAGCAGAGGGGGAAGGCCGAAGCAGAGGTCAACTGCTCACCCCCACCTCCACCGCCGCTCTGCCTCCAACCATCGCCGTTGTCCTTCGAAGAAGTTGAGGTACGCCAACCTCTCTCTCCCTATTCTGCGTTCTCTCTTTTTCTATTCGTCTCTGTGGTCCTTCAAATGCAATGGTTGTTTTCTTTTCTGTTTTTCCCTTCTTGCTGCTTCATGGGGACCTCACAAGTTGAGGTTTTTGAAGCAGTATTTTTATATTGCTCTTGGTTGGTGGCTCGTGATGATCCATGTCTTCAAATGAGTATCTTGATAATCGTTTGTCGGTGAAGAACCAAGCTTGGTTCGTCAAGAGAAATCCCTATTGCCAATGACAGATTGATGATAGGAAACCGTGATGGCTGATGCAATTTGTCATTGAAAGCAATTGGTAGGGAAAAACTGATATAGAGGTTTCAATTGGTTGGGGAATTCTTGAATTTGTTGGGAATAGAGCATAAACCATTTTCATTGAGTTCTGAAAGTGATCCTGAATCACGGGAATGACTATGGAAGTAGTTTGAGAAAGATTCACTGGCTAGTGGGGGTCTCTTTGCTGCAGATGTTTGGAACAGAGGGGATCGCCAGCTGGAAACTGAAGGATCATTTTCCAGTGAGGGCGTTTCTCAGTCAGATATGATGAGGGGCGAGGAGATAGAGACAGAGAGTTTTCCTCGCCAGACTAGCTTTGACTTGGATGAGGATTTTGAGCTCTCATCCATTGTACATGTTGCTAAAGCAGAGCATGACAAGGCAGTTCAAGCTATGAAAAGTAAAACTAGAGTGAAAGTACTGGAGGATGAAGAGACTGAATTTTTGATGGGGGAATGGGGCTTGAATGAGAATGCCTTTGGCCCTTTTGTCAGAACAAGAGATGGTGGATTTGTGGGGTCTATGAATCCTGCCCTTTTTAAGAGTGCCAAAAACAATGGGTCACTGACCATGTGCGATGGATAAAATTGAATCCCTTTCAATGGAGGGGCTAAAAATACAGTCAGGTATGTCAGATGATGATGAGTTATCAAACATATGTGCTCAGTCAATTGGAGAGATTTCAGCTTTAGAGGGAATGTGAGCAAAAACAATGTGGGTATGTTAAAGGGTGTTGACATGAAGCTTTTATGATTTGTTTGTTGAAAGCCTTTTGGCCCGATCCAAGCCTTCAATGATTTGTTTGTTGAAATAACTTGATGACTTTGTTAATTTTATGTTTTGTTGGTATATAGAGAAATGCGAATGGGTTCTTCAATGATTTTATTTATTGTTCAGTTGGGTTCTTCTTGAAGGGCCGCAATGTTGTCATACAACATAGCTTTGGCTCGTCTCAAGTGAAATTGTGGATGTTCTGTTGTTTTCAGCCATAGGGCGTAGGTGTAGACATTTTCTTGTTTTGGAAGACCATCTTCCAATTTCTTCCCACGTCAAATTGGAGACAAGAAGAAAAAAAAAAAACTTATTGCAGTTCTGAAAAAAGTCTCCTAATTTGTCTATCTTGTGCATCAAACAGGATTAAATTTACCAGGTTAAATTCTTTCTTGTGCATCAAACAGGGTTAAATTTACCATGTTAAATTCTTCTTGTGCATCAAACATGACCTCAAATCGGAAGAGGGTTAAATTTTATCCTGTATGTTTTCCAAAAAAAATTACCGTGGTAAATTGACCACGTTAAATTCTTCCTTGTGCATCAAACGCACCCTTAAGATTTTATGTGAGAAACTGATAGGGCGGCTCCTAAGCTGGCCCGTATCAGAAACCCACACACAATAAATGTGTGAGAGAGAGTATGAACCTATTAAACTAAAATATAGAAAACACAAATATATCAAGCAAGAATGCTTGGTGATTATGGTCGAAATGTGAGCTATTTTGGAAAGAAGCCTACTATGATGCAAATGTCTATTGTTCTATATCTTTTTGGTATTTATTTTAAATTCAAGACCAAATGGATAGCCCATAATGGTAAATAGAGTTCATGAATTGTAACTCCATGTGAAAGCTGCCCAATTCTGATTGTGAACAAATACTACCTGAAGAAGTATTTTCCTTGAAAGAAAACGTGTTCAATCAATTCCTATAAGAGCCAAAACTACATAGAAACATGCTTCTATCCCTTGAGTTCAAATTCTATCAGGCTATGCTTCAAGAGTCTTGCAATAGGTAAACTATTCATGGTTAGCTAAATAAGATTTCTACTTTGTCTAAACATGAATACTTCATGCATAAGTATATGGATAGATGTTTAATTTTCACGTGACTGAATAAAACCTTCATTGAGCATGATAACTCATATGAGAGAAAGAAAGAGAGGAAACATTTAGGTCAATTTGAGATTAAAAGACATAGTTTCCTTGCACTTTTATTTTGTCATGAGATGCGCAGAAAATTTCCTCTGATGTTCCGTTTATTATGATACCAGATTGCAACATACATTTATATTCGAGTGGGATAGTTGACAACCTTGATAAGTAAGAACCAAGTTTCTCTCATAATTACCACAAAATGGTTCATGGCTACCTAAATTGTCCCTTTTTTTCATAGGTTAGCATTTACATGCAAATTTTTTTATATTTCACTATAAAATGAGAAATGTATACTCGCCTACGTTAAATTACATAGGATAACCACAAAAAATGTAAGCCACTCTGTTAATATGAGGTATGACCATTCTAGGAGCCTTTGAGGGGTAATTAGATGAACAACAAAATTATGTTGCTCTAATCTCTAAACAACTGAATGTCATCCTGAACATAAAAGCAATAAAGGCAAAATATGCCACAGTTTTCAAACAAAGTTTTATTTAATATATAAGTTGACCACAAGAAATTTAGGGTTTATAAACAAGAGAAACATTGAGATTGGCCTTGTTCAGTCTCTTAATCATCATTTGTCAATGCAAACATTCTAAACTATGTAATGTGTGCTCCCACGGCATGAATGATCAAGACTTGGTTTCCTAAGGTTGAAATGGGAAGCAGGCTCGAAAATTGAGGGTTCAGGGTCAGCCACTTGATTTGAAAGTTGAAAGTGAACTCTAGAGTTTGAACTTGAGATTTTGACTTAGGATTGAGTCTTTAAATTAAATATGATTTAAATTCAAGACCCAGGGTGTTGGACGTTGAAAGTTTATATCTTAGGTTGGTTGATGGATTAAGATTAAAGGATTTTTGAATCTAGGAATTTGAATGATGGAGTAATGACCTTATACATAGGGTTTTGTGGTGTTACATAAATTCCAGTTTTAGTAAGTATGGTTTTGAAATGGGAACTCATGGTTGAGGTATTTTAATACTTAGCCTTGGTTTGAGCATTAAATTAAAGTTGATGCATAAAGTTTTACATTTAAAATGATTAGGGTTTTGAGGAGCTAAGGGAACTAAAGATTAGGGTTTCTTGATTGATGTCTGTAATGCTAGGTCTTGTGTAATGAATCAGAATGGGGCCATGACCCAAGGGTTTATATTTTTAAAGTCTTAACGCTTTCGGAATTATTGTTGTAGTCTCTAACACCATGTCTTAATTTTTTAACAAAGTAAGATTTAAACTATATTTAAGTTTAGAATAGGTCAATCTAAAGTTTGGGTCATCCTGATCAGGGATGTTCCTAGGGGATTTTGAAACTGAGGGTTATTGGAAAATGTATATTTTGAAGTCATTTTGAAATCATGGGCATTTTAAAGTATGCTCAATTAAAGGTCAAGTAAAATTTGGGTCTTTTGTATGTCGATACTGGAACCAAAATAAGCTACTTAACCAGTTTGATTTAACTTTTGACTAGGTGTGCAACATGCACGAGACCTGTAGACCATGTGTGCATAATTGAAATTTATGTGCCAACGCATGCATAATGAGCTAAGCAATATCATGATACAAAATAAAATTGCTTAAGCAAGTAACTTAAAGTTGAAGCAAAATATAGACTCGAAATAACCGAAAGAAGACACACATGTCTAGCCTCCACGCCTATCTAAACATTCATAAAATAAAGCTAAACCAGGAAGTAAACTACAAGATACGCATGGTAGAAAGAAAATAAACTAAACCTAGGCAATAAAAAGAAAGTAAGCTAGACTAGTCATCAAGCGAAAATAAACGAAGCCAAAATGAGAGAACAAAAACAAACTAACGCTTAGGCGAAACAAAAAAAAAAACGAACTGAAGCATGAAGAAAATGAAAAGAAATTTTTTAAGCAAACAAAAAGAGAAAAATAAGAAAAGAAAAGGGAAAAAAGTACATGAAATGCCATGGACTCCTAGAGATTCGAACCTTGATTAGATTGGGACTTGGGCTAAAAGAAGTCTGAGTTAGAGTAGATTTCGCTTACTGCTAATGTGAATTGAGCAAAAAATTTGACCCAGAATCTTGAACCTATTAAATATTTTGACCAAAGGCCTTTTTGAACCAAGAAAAATTACAAATAACTTCCCAACAAATAGGCAAATAACAATCAACTGCCTAACTTTGCAGACACCACAAAAAGACACTGATATGTTCTAACAAATTCACAAAGAGGTGTGTTTCTTTAAAAAGTAGTTTTTAAAATAAGAAAAATGACTAAAACACCATCTCTTTTCCAATTTTTTAAAAATTAAGAAAAGAAAAAAATAAAAAGAATGAGAAAACTCTCACCAAAGGGCAAGGGCCAGGTCGCTAGCCATTGCCGTCCAGCGATGGTCAGGCGAATTGGGGCCCTCCCTGCTGGACTGGCAAGGTCCCTCAACCCTCAGCCTCACCAGGGTCGACCAACCCTTCTAGTGATGATTGAATGGCCATGCATTATGTCATTTGGACCTTCAGTGGTTTAGTAAGGGTCAAGTGTCCGTTGTGGCCTTCAGTGAAGCTTAAGATGGCCCTCATCGAAATGGTGACAGATTCATCTCAATCCTCATCGAAAATGTGAGGTTCGTCTCTATCCTCATGGAGAATGTGAGGGTCAGGATGACCCTCACTGTTTCGTTGTTGATTGCCTCGACCTTCACTTTCTAATGTAGGTGGCCTTCCCTCGTTTGTACATAAAGTGGTGCAGAAACAGCCAGGTTTAGACGACCCTTGCAAATATGGACTTTTTCAAACGGTTGCTTATCCTTTCTAAAAGATTCTCATGTTTAGGAGCAAAGATATTCTTTTTAAGTTTTTTTTTTTTTTTAATGTGAGACACCTCCGTATGAGTTTGTTACAAAAGGTTGCTGACTATTTGAGGTCCTCAAAGGTTAGACGCCTATTTGTTGCTTTCCCGACGAACCCATAAGCATGTTATACACCCCAAGCCAAAATGTGGTGCATATGTATAATAAATGGCCCCAAGCCAAGAGGTGGGCGAAACAAGACAGTGTCATTATTTAACTAGCTCCAACAATGCTTATAAACATTACAAATGAGTAACTGGGAATGGTAACCCAGTCGTATCTCCTGTCTGAGGTGTCGAAATCAGCATAGTTGTTGCAGTGGCAACGGCCCATACTCTAGTGTCATACGATGGAACTAGCTCCCCTTTGGTAGCCCGAAGGAGGAGCTTGGCGAATCACCCTTTGCATATCAAGAAAACGTAATAGAACTCTATTCCCCCATAGTGCCACTCAACTCCTTCTACAAAGGGGTCGATTGGCTTCAGTCCGTAATCATCATTATTGGCAATGCTCGGATTTTCCTAGTCATAAGTCGTTGCCTACCACACTTTGATGCTCAAGATGTAACACACAACAATCAGTCAAAACATAACAAGGCACATATTCCAAAAAAGCATCAGAACATGGTCAAGTCATCATGTAAGAACATGCCAACTCAATCAAGTAGAGTATAATGCATTTTATCCCATTGCAATTAATACAATCCAATTCATTAAGTAAAATGCAGTTGAGTTTATTTCATTATTGTCAGCTAAACATAAAAGCCCAATGCTAGAGCCTGACTGTGTACTCATTTCATATAGTCAGATAGAAGTAATTGGAATCCAATGTCTGTTCCCAGACCAATGCAAGGCAACATATAACATTTTTCATCGCAGTTTGCTAGTTTAACATCTCTAGTAAACTTCAATGGTTGCACTTACAACTAGAGTGCATTCACAATATTCATCTCACAAGTCAGATTGCATGTGAGGCAATAGTGCAGAAATTTTTAGTGTAGTGCCACATACATAATTGTTTAGTACACAATAAAAATGCGCTTGAGCTTCAGCATAGGTGTTTATAGTATAATAGTTTGGTAAACACACATACAAACATCACATGACATCAATTAGGAGATATACAAGTATGCAAAGGAAAGACTACCAATTGCTAAGTATTCATGTATTTCTTTCCTTTGTTAGGCTTAACCTTGTAAGTAGGAGACAAATTATGTTTAACGGTATAGGAGACCGCCAGAAGGACCCACCCAAGCCTTAGAACCTAGAGCTTGCAACCAGGGTAGACTTTGATGATTTGGAAGTTCTAGCCCATCTCTTCTACTATCTTTTGCCATGAATAACCTTAAAGTTATGTGTATATCATTTCTATAATATGAAGTCTCACACCCGAACAGATCATAGTACAATTTGTAATGCAGGGGTAAGATAGGGTTTATTGAATCGTGGGTTCTAAAAATTACACCCCCAACTTTTTGATGTAAACTAACTTAATTAATGATGGGTGCACTAAATTTATGCTAGGTAGTCTAAACCCTAACTCACATAGTTGCACCATAGTTTAGGACATGAGTTAGGATTTTGGACGTGTGAGGTCTTCCAAATCTAAATATAAACTGTCCAAATTCAAACATGAATTCAATGAACTAGGGCTCGGACAAGGTGGGTTCCAAATTCTAATGACAGAAGCCACAACCTATCATCATTCTTCCTCAAATTTAAATTTAAGCTATCCATGTCTAACATGAGATAAGGCCGCCAAATTTTACAGTAATTCCCTACATGTCCAGCCCAATTATGCTTTTGCCATAATCTTTCTAGATATTTCCACCATATCCCCTAGACAGCTGTGCTTTTACTAAGGTTACATATTTCAATTTGTTTCCAAACTAGATCAGGTGCTGGCCAAGTTTAATCATTCTACCACGCCTTGGCTGTTAGACAAGTACAATCATATGATAAAGAATGAACGTATTAAAGTTAGAAATTGAAAATCATTTATAAAGGTGTAATGGAGGACAAAAATAGATGCACCTCCGAGTGCTAAAAACGACTCCTTTATTCTCAGCCTCCCAAAAGAACCTCAAAGTTGTAGTTAAAAATCATTTACATCTCTTTGAATTGAAAAATAACAAAGAATCAAAAAATATAGAAAACCTTCACATGGAATAATGGGTTAGTGGAACAAAGATATGTATGCAAGATAAGACAAACTCATTGACATGGAACTGTCACGGGATAGATATTTCGTTCGTGCACATTGCTTTCCTCATTATCTTCTTACAACTATATGTAAGGATGCACATGAAAATAAGATGACATGAACTAACGAGGTGGAGATTCCAATGACCCTAAAGCCTTGTAAAACTTGACCCCAAAATGATGGGAATTAGCATGAAATTTGATAGAAACCTCCTAGATACATGTAACATCCTTTGACAAGTAATGACATTAATATTCCATCTAGAAACCAAAAAAGAATGATTGATATGGAAAGGCATATCATGTTATGAAAATAGAATTAAAACATCCATATCTTGTTTATATTAGATCCAAGCATATTATGTTATTTGTTCATTTGTGGATCGAATTATGTTAGCATGCTACTAAGCAAGTTCTTGTTTGAGACTGAATTTGTTTTAATATTTGCCTTGAGGTGTAATATAACACTCATGAATATCATGAAATCCACACTAATTAGATCCATATTGAGATCTTTGGAGATAAGAATGCATGTCAAATGCAAATCTAGAAATTAAAGAATATGTTTGCAAATACATATGTATTCGATACCCAAATAAATGTAGGGTATATGATGTTTTTATGCATGAGATTGAGGTGTTCAAATAATAATACCAAAGACAATGATCTAGTGGGAGATCATATCGATCTACTGGATGATTTGATTTATTCAGGGGATCAGTCTGGTAATGAACCGACTGTGGGATCAGTTTGGTAACGAACCAACTGAACATGAATTGTTTGAGGAACAGTCTGGTAATGAACCGATTGGGGATCAGTTTGGTAGCGAACCAACTGAGCATGAATTGTCTGAGGAACAGTCTGGTAATGAACCGACTGAGCATAAATTGCTTGAGGAACAGTCTGGTAATGAACCGATTGAGCAATAGTTTGGTAATGAACCAACTGAGCAAGATTTGTCTGAGGATCAGTCTGGTAATAAACCGACTGGGTAATGAGTTCATTGATCACCTTGTGGATTGATTTATGGATTGGTTAGGGAAATAATCAAATTCTTCTATTCTTCAAACATTGATAATAGTCACGAAAGTCTAGAGCTATATGGTTATATTTGAATCATTGTTGCATGCAAAAGAACTGACTATTCATTTGATGATCAAGTTCGATCGATTGGATGTACTAATAAATGGTCAGGTAATGAACCGACTGAAGCTTATTAGTGATCTCAATTATCATCTTATGGACTACTTGAATGGAGATATTTGAATTATTGATGCATGCATTTGTTTGTGGAGTTATGTATTGACATTGATGAGTTAAATGAAATTCTTTCTATGAGAATGTATATTGATGAAAACTATACAAGATGAAAAGTACTTGTATGATAGACTATGAGTTAATTGTTCATTCTGTTAAATAGTCATAATAAAGTGAGAGCACACTTGAATATGCCCTTTGTTATATTGGAAAGCTAATATTGTTTTGTCATATGGTAATCTATTGTATGAATGTTTTGGAACTCCTGTTGTTAAAGGAGTTGAGTAATTGTGAAAAACAATAAAAGGAAAATATACCATGTGCTTTCAATGTATATTAGTTTGTGTGCTGGACTTGATACAAACTCTTAATTTGGCTTGTGAATATACATTATGAAAGTCCATGATTGCTAGCATTTTTAACAAAATGAATTCCTAATGATTTATTTGCTAAGCATGTAGCCCGTATGAGACTAAGAAAATCTTGGTTTGCCTCTTTATGAGGTGGTTGAAAAGTATTAAGGTTGATTTCATTGTTGAACAAGAAGAAAATATGCATATGCATTTCAAATGCTTACATGATTGCTAACAATATTATCAAGAGGATTCTTGATGTTTTTTTTTATTTAAAGCTTATGATCCATATGGGATTAAGTTTTAACATGTTACGATGGAAATACTTGTGCATGAAGAAAACCTCATAGCTAATATGAAATATATTGACTACTTGAAAGGTTGTGATGGAAAACCGTTGAAAGGAAAACCTCACTACAATCCTTGAATGAAAATTCAAGTTACGATGGACAAACTAGTTATGAAAAACCTCGTAACTAAAGATTAAGGAAACCCACAGATAGTGAAAGCATTCTGACGGACTCATGGCCAAGTGGGAGATGTTGGATAGTGGCCCTGAGCCCTATCTCTACATCTTGTAACTGCAAGAGGGCCCACTTGCAGTTACAAGATTAAATAAGAAAACTGCCCATTAATTGAGAAAATTAATCTCTTTGGCTGTAACCATCCATTGCTGGGCATTGGGAAAACCTAGGAGGCAATCTATAAAAGCCCAGCTTATCCTTTGCTTAGCGTTGATTCCAACATTAGCCAAGCCTGCGCCTCCTAGAAGCAAACCCGTAAACATGATTATGTTTACTTCTTCTTCCTCTCTTCTTTTCTTTCATATAGGCGTTGCCGCTTGTGAGACGCCTGAGGACATGAAGCTGATTGCAGGCCACCGTTCCACTGCCAAGATCTGACATCTCCCAGTCACCTCTGCACATAATGTTGTTGAAGAAAGATCTCAGCTTCCTCAAAAGGGAGAGATGACTATGTTGAGTTATCTAGAGAAGATTGAGCATCTTGCAGATACTTTACGTTCAGTTAGAGAAAATAACCGACAAAGAATGGACTCAAGTTGCTCTCAATGGACTACAGGTAGAACATGGGAGCTTCATAGCCACCCTGATGGCAAACACGGCTACTGAAGTCCCATCTTTTCCAGACCTTCATAATCTACTTATCAACCAAGAATGGCATTTGGAGATGCTCAATTCAAAGATTATTGAGCATAATGAAAATGCTCAAGTGGCATTAATTCAATGCATTCAGAGGTCGGGTTAGGGTTTAGGGTTTAAGTTCGAGGCTGAGGGCCCTATCATGGCTAAGTCTAAGACAAGGTCGTGCCAGTGGAGGTGATTGAGAGCAAGGCACTAATAATCACGGTAAATTTCAACAAAAAACTGTTGTTATTTGTCAATATTGTGGAAAAAAGGGACATGTGGTCAGGATGTGTTGGGATATATCTAAAGCTCTTGCGGCAGCGAATGTCCAAGATGAGGACAGGAGTTGGTATCCTGACACGGGCACAAACCATACAACCAACAACATTGTTCGATCAGATCAGCACATGGAAAATAAGTCAGCATATCATGGTACGTACTATATTTTAGTAGGAGATGAAAACTCTTATCGATTTCTCATGTTGGAAATGAGACTTTACAGATCCATATTCAAAGTGTCGTTCGGTGGCTCAGTCATCAAAAAGTTGGGCAATTGCAATCGTATTTCAATAAGTGACAAGAAGGTGGCAGCTCATCTATGTGAACATTGTCAAGCATGGAAGATACACAAGATTACATTTTCAAACTCTGATTTTCATGCATTTCATACATTAGAAATGATTCAGTCTGGGGGCCATCGCCAGCCACAAGAAGAGAAGAGTATAGTTATTTTAGTTGAAAAAAATCTGATGTTTATGAAAACTTTGTTCGCTTTGAATCTATCGTTAATAAGAGGCTTGGCTTCAATGTTAAATTTTTCTAGTTTGACAACGGTGGTGAATTCTGGAGGAATATGTTTGATCAACATTTACTTGGCAATGGAATTTTTCATTCGCTATTCATGCCCCTCACACGCCAGAACAAAATGGGCTTGCTGAACACAAGCACCGTCATGTTGTCGAAACTACCCTCGATGTGATGCATGATGCCAATATTCGCAATATGCATTCCAGGCTACTTACATCATAAATTGGCTCCGGTCATCCAAATTACCAAAATCTATGATGGGTTATGGATATCTATCTGGACAAGAACCAGATTTGTCTCATTTATGGATATTCGGATCTGTATGCTATCATTGCTTGTTTCCTATAATCAACATAAGCTCCAGCCAAAGAGCAAGAGATGCTTTTATTGGTTATGGGATTTGCCATAAAGGCTATATACGTTGTGATCCTTCTTCAAAACGTGCCTACATATCAAGCACGTGGTTTTAATGAATATGAGAAATTTTTGGTATCGATGAGCAGCATGGATCCATGGTGTTTCGTGTGGATCTTTAGGGACTTTTTTCTTCTACTCAATCACATACCCGAGAATAAAGCCTTCAATTAATCTGGGTGTCATTATCATAGAAGTCACTGGAGCATGCACATAGGACTGAAATTAGTTTAGACCCGCCAATTTTGAGTGAACTTGAAAATTCAAACCTGAAACTAGTCTAGATGACCATTCCCATGACGACAAGCGCCAGTTGAACCTTGTAACCAACCCAACATTTTCCAGGATAATATTTAGCATGTACACAATAATTTTTGAGAATTTTGGCTCTCAAATGCTTCAATTTCACTCAATTCTGGCCCACTTACCCTCTAATTTCGTTGTCGACTCTACCTTACGACTCATCCGAATCTAATAACTTTGAACCCATGCCGAACCTCAATCTAGGCTTGTTTCATATTTCAAAACCAATTCCAAATCAAGATTCAGATCTAGATCCCAACTCTAGATCCAAAAAAGATCCATAGGTCCAAATATAAATCCAATCCCAGCCTTAAATCAAACAATTGATCCCTAAATCCAGATCCAGATACAAATCCCAGATTTAGATCTAAAACTAAATCTTTCATCCATATGGGGATTCAAGTACAAAGTTTCAGATCCAAAATCGATCCTTAGATCCACACCCGGATCCAATTCTAAGCATCAGATCCCCTGAATCCAAATTCAGATCCAAATTCAAAGTTTCAGCTTCAGAATGAACCTTAGATCCAGATCTGGATCCAAATCTAAGCCATAGGTTCAAAATCAGACCCAAATAGAGGGATAAAAATCAGGGCCTCAGATCTGAAATCGTACCCTATATCGAAAAACATGGTCCCAAACTCATAATTAGACTGGAGAATGAAATTCAGGCCCAAAACAGATATTAGATCCAAAAAATCGCCTTTTGGATCCAAATTAAATGAAAAACCAAAACCTTTATCCAAACCAAAAGTTCATATTCAAATGTCTGAAATCAAGTCCAAAAATCAATTCCCAGCATCATTGGAAACCCCAGGTACGTGCGCGAGATCCCTCTTGCTTTTCAACTCAGCTATGCTTTATAAAACCAAGAACTCGATCTAAAGTCCTTATTTCAAACTCAAATGCATATACAATCCATGATCCAATCCTTCAACAAGGATCTGAGCCCTTCCCCGTTCAAGAAAATTTGATCCGGATCGAAAAGGACCATAATCAACAAAATCAAACCGGACCTATTGTGTAAAAAGATAATTTTACTGTTAAAAATATATTTATTATTATTAACTTCTGATTTTTTTTTAGGAGACCCATGTGGGACCCACATGGGATGGTAGGAGCACAGGCCACCCTTATGGCCTGGAAATGAGCCAATGAGGGGCCATTTGTCCCCCCGGCGCACTAATGTGCACTCTGGTGAAGAGCACGGCGCTGCGGTGTGCTCTGTGCTCTTTCCCAAAGCACACGGCAGTGCGGAGTGTGCTGGGCGCTGCGGTGTGCTCTGTGCTCTTTCCAAAAGCACACGGCAGTGCCGAGTGTGCTGGGCGCTGCGGTGTGCTCTGTGCTCTTTCCAAAAGCACAGCAGTGCACAGCACAGAGCTCGCCGGTGAACCCTGCTAGGCCCCTTTTTGTAAAAAACTAGCCCCAAGAGGACCGTTTTACTCTCCTGGTAGTTTGTATTCCTGTTGACTCCCTCCAAAAGGTTTTTGCAGGGTTAATAGTCAATTCTCTCAAGTCAAATCCTATAAAACCAAAAAAATAATAAAAATAATTTAAAATTTGAACAATTTTCAAAAAATCTTGATAAAATAAAAAAAATCAAAATTTGATATTTGGCTCCATTCCTCTCTATATATACCCTTAGATCTTCATCCTTGGCTATGTGCCAACTCTTAGAGAATCCTTTGAGACCTTCAACTATAGTTTTTTAGTATTATTAGCTCTCTCTCTCTCTCAACTTCAGTTTTCTATCTTCAACTTTGGGTTTTTTCTTCTTCTCCAACCGTTATCTCCAAGGAGCACAAATGAGAGCACATGGAAGGCCCTTGGAGAGCTTCGTAAACACGTTGAAGTTCTTATTTTGGATGCTTCATTTTTTGGGTTGAAGTGCAGGAGTCATTCTTTCTTCGACTACACTGCCTTGATGTATGTAGTTTCTTTTCTTCTGGCTATTTTCTTAATTTTTTCCTCATGGCCATGCAATAGAGCCCTTGAAATTTCTTCTTCGGAGCTAACAGATACCCTTAAGTGCACAATGAGCATAAGCAAGGTGAAACTAAGTTCTCGTTCTTTTTATCAACCCGTATAGGCACGATACTTGTTTCCTTTTTTTTTTTACATCCTATTGAATGTATGTCTTGGTTATATGTCTCTGAAATAGATATCCATGCATGGGAATTGATTTTTCGATTAGTAGATGAATTAATGACAAGAACTTGGAAAAAGATTTTTCTCTCTTTTACATTGATTTTTGAGGTTGGGGTTTATCGAACCCAGGAAAAACCTACAAATGTACATGTTGATATCCATTTCCATATCATCTCTATGATTAGTTTGGACAACATCTTTAATTACTTTATATTCTTCTTGTCTTGATAAACCAGTTAATGATCATCTTTACTAGTCCTAAAAGAATAATTTGCCTTTAAAGGAGCGTCTCTTTGGGGTTGGAGCACAAGGGGAGTCTTCTTTGTTGATAAGTGTTTTCTTCTTCATAGTTTAGACTCTCTTTTATACCAACAGTAGAAAGGACATATTTTCTTGCAATACTTAGAGTTAATGAAATATTTTCCATATATGTCTATAGAGATATAGATATACACACTTGGATCTCATTTTTAATTTAAAAAAAAAATTAAAAAAGGCTTTGGCGACTTAGCCTAGGCTCTCCCATGAGCCCAAGTTCCTCTCTGATCTATATAAAATTAAAAATAATAAAGTTGAGAATTTCTTAAAGGTATCTATCTCTTAAATCTTAATTTCTATACAAAAAGATGATTGAAAATATCTCCTTATTAGAGCATTTTCCTTTTCTTCTTTTCTTCATCTTTTTATATTTTCTTTTTCTCTTTTTTATAATTTTTATTTTAAAATATTTATCTCTTTTTCTCTATTTATTTATTTATTTACTTATTTCCCTCTTAAAATCTCTATATCACCCTCTTGAATTTTTCTCCTACAATCTCTCCCTTTCTTTTACTAATTTTTTCCTCTTCATTTTTCCTCCTCTACCTTAAGATCCATATTTATCTCTTTTTAAATTTTCTCTTAAATCTCTCTTTTACTCATTTTTCTCTTCTCATTTCATTTTTTTCTCTCTCAAAATCTCTATGTCTCTCTATTATATTTTGTCTTAACATCACTCTCTTTTCCACTAATCTTTCTCTGTTTATTTCTTTTCTTTCTCTTAAAATCTGCATATCTTTTTTCCATTTTTCTCTTAAAATCTCTTCTTTTACTAATTTATCTCTCTTTCAATCTTCCTCTTTCGTAGTAATCTATTTTTCTCTCTTTTAAAATATATCTTTCCCCTTATTTTTATTAATATCTCTTTCTCTCTTCTTTAATCTTTCTCTCTTGTTATAAGTCTACTTTTCTCTCTTTTAATATATATCTCTTTTTTTTATATTAATATTTCTTCTCCCCTTTAATATTTATCTCTCTTTTTATTAACTCTCTTTCTAATTTTTTTCTCTCTAACTCTCTTTTTTTCCTTTTTTTTCATTGACATCTCTCTCTCTTTTGCTAAACTGTTTTTCTCGACTTTAAATTTTTATCCTTCTAAATATCTTTCCCCCTCTATCTCAACTTCAAAGTCTAGGATTTTGAATTTATGCTCCTTGATCTAATGATTTATTGACTTCCACAAAACCAAAACCAAAATAATGTGTCCAACATTAGAGTCATGCCTAGTGGCCTACAACTCAAATCTGTTTTAAAATACTTTGCCTTGAAAAGTATCATGGTAATTAGATTTTCTAATGAAATCATCTATGAAATAAATGAAAATTTAGATGTACGTGATGGTAGGAATGCTTTTATATAAATATTGTGGTAGAAATGAATAATTTATTTCAAATATATAGAATATGCATCTATAATCACTTATGGGCCAGATTCATGAATGCTTATAAGCACTCATCTAAAGAACTTAAGCAAGATGAGGTAGAACTCTAATTAGGTAGTAATTGAATTAGAACAATATTTTAAACCTACTCAAGATTCAAAGAGAAATACAAATTGATTGCAAGTTTAGACGAGAGTTTTCAAGGATCGAACCTAGTTTTCACAGTTTTCAAAAGATTTTCAAAGGATTTCTCAATTTTGAAAGGATCTTCCCAAATCAAAATGATTTACTAAATCAAATTACTTCACCCAAAACATTTATCCAATCATCTTATTTACTTTTTCCTAAAGGTTTACAAAATATTAATTTAAAGGAATTTTTTTTTCATTATTTCTTCACTTTATAAAGTTTTAACCTCTTTACCAAACACTACATCACATATAGGTTGTAGATGATGTTCAAGTGAATATAGAAATGCATTGAAAATGAATATATCCATTGGATTAGTTACCCCTAGTAAAGGCACGGGAAATGGCTAAGTCTCATACTGATGGGTGACTCCATTTCTCACTTTTTTCAAAATAAAAAATCATTTTTTTCTAATGCTCTTCAAAAACTAAAATTGATTTTGGGTTCTAAACAAACCTCAACCTAAAAACCAGACCCAAATAATCCCCTCATCACAGCCAAATCTTGAATGTAGACCCAAATGCCATATGTACCATATGGTTACCAAATTCATGACTTGGATCTCTACATCCTAGAGACTTAGCATCAAAACGAACCGAAACCCATGATGTGACTGAACCTTGTTGCTATAGTGAAGCTGCTCAAAGTCCTCAATGATGAGCTGCTATGGATCAAGAGTTAAAGGTGTTCCTAAATAACAATACTTGGCATCTAGTACGAGTTGCACTACAGTTTAATGACATCAAATCCAAATTGGTTTTCAAATTGAAGCAAAATACAGATGGATCCATATTCCACTACAAAGTGAGACTTGTGGCTGAAGGCTACTTACAAGAAGTACTAAAGAATTGATTATTTAGAAACTTTCAGTTAGATAGTGAAGTATACAACAGTTTGAAATCTTCTTGCTCTTGCAATTTGCTTTGGATGGCCTTTGTAACAATTGGACTTCAACAAATCCTTTTTAAATGAGTTTTTACATGAGGATGTGCACATGTTGATAACCAAAGGGCTATGAAGATCCAGTTTGACCACAACCTCTTTGTAAGCTTGAGAAGGCCATCTACAGCCTTAAACAAGCTCTTCCCAGGGCATGGTGCCAAAGGCTGAGCAGATTTCCAATCATCATTTCGAAATATCTCAATCTGATTTCTCTCTATTTATCTTCTCACAATGGATAGTATAAGGTATATCTATTGGTTTACGTTGATGATCTTATAGTAACCAGATCCCCTCATTATGTTATTGAGCAATTGAGAGATGCCTTCTCTATTAGAGATCATGGAGAGTTGTTGTTTTCATTGGGAGTTGAGAACAAGGGATATGGGAAAGAATGAACCTACTACAATGAACATATATAGAAAATATTCTCAAAACGGCACATTTGGGTCATGCTAAACTGGCTTCTACACCAATGAGTACAACCATTTCCAAGCACAATGATGGTTGTATGCTTGAGTCATCTCAATCTCTATCACAACATTATTGCTGGAATCCAATAGTTACTCTTACTAGGTCAGATGTTTCATTCATAGTAAATTGAGCAAGTCAATACATTCACCAGCCCACTAACTACCTATGGACTTAATTAATCGAATTCTTCATTAATTGAAGGGGATGTTAGATCATGGATTAAAGATTTGAGTGTCATCATCTCTACAACTCAAAGGATTTGCAGATGCTGATTGGGCTGAAAGTCAAGAAGATCATGAATTGTTGGCTAAAGCTGCAGGAGAACTATTATGACTGAAATCATTGCTAGAGGAACTCAGAATTTCCCTATCTCAATCCCAGGCTTATGGTGTGATAACATCGGGACATTGTATTTGGCAGCAATCACTTCCTTCTTCTCGAATCCGTGGGTTCCTATTTAGAATCTTTTTGCAGTGTTCTCCATTTGTACCCTCTTCTGTTTTTTATGCATGCATTAACTTACATGTTTTGAAGTCAACTTTCATTTTATGTGTGATCATGTGAATAAGGAAAACTTAAACATAGTTTCTATGTAGAAAATTTGAAGACTTCAGAAACAAATTCAACATCTTGAAATCCACTTAACTAAGGTTGCTGCATGATTCTTGTAGTCAAAGATTACATGCATATCTGTGAAGAGCTGTGAAAGATTTGAATTCAAAATATTGTTGCAAATAAAACATTACCTTGTATGTTTGCTATATAATGAATTATCTTTGAAAATGTGAGGTAATCTCAGAGTTTCCCAATTTCTTTGTGTGCCTTTTTACAAACCTCGATGCAAATATGCATCGACTAAAACAACATGATAGCAACACAAAGCACTTAGTTCATGCATAAATCAATAGAACATTGAATCTAAAGAATAACTAGGAAGACTGCAATGAAACTACTGAACCAAGTGCAAGTCAAATCAACATGCCTACTAGAAAGATGCGGTTAGGCTTATTTCAGAACAAAAATCAACATTGTCTATTTTCTAGTTGTGTGCATGTGTTCAAGCATGTAGTTTTCAAATATTAACTCATGGCGCATGCAACACCTTATGAACATTCAAACCTATCAACCATTTTTGCACAAAGCCAACATAGAACTACTATCTAGTGACTCAATACTACTAAGACAGAAAATAAACATCACTTACTGCACACACTCAACAATTTGAACCATGAGACACATATAAAACATGTTGTTCTTAAACAATTATTTCCACGTAATTTCAACCAAAACACAAAACAAATAATTGATAAAAAAATTTGCTACTACAGGTTATTCGATCTAAGATAAAAAAAAAAAAAGTCTTAACTAGGCCAAACAAGTAAACAAAAAACAAGAATATGTAATGACTGCCTACACTAGACACAAGGCATGCTGGCAGAAAATGGAAATTGGACTTCAATTTAAATATACAGACTATCGGCTACAAGATTTCACATATGCAGCTTAACATCTGAACTAGATATGATCCTAGTAGCATTATCAAGTACTAACTACAGCCAGGAACAAATTGGAAAAAAAATGGACAAACAATGCCCTATTGCACTCGTTGTGTACAAGGGAAGATAGAAACGAGTGTTGTATGCCACCCCATGTACACAACGAGTGTATGTTAGGGGTGGACCCTATTGCCAATATGCATATCTACTTCAATGCCCTAACATTGCACATGCACAATTAACGTTCTTATCTCATACTTCTATCATTATCTCATGCTCTCATTGTTATATCATTCTTATTTTCTTTTACCTCTATCATTATCTCATCCGCTATCATATGAGATAATGATAGGAGTGGCATGAGATAATGACAAGGTATAGGATAATGATAGAGGTATGAGATAACAATAGGGGTATAAGATAATGCTAGATTTATGTCACAGTCGTACTGGTACGGGTGCGGGTACGAGCACGGGGGTACTGGTACTGGTACAACGTTTTTGTAAATCTTGGTACGGGTATGGCGACTATTATTTATATTATTATATACTTGTAATTCAAAAATAAATTCAAAAATGTTCATCCCATAGATGTAGATAATCTCATAAAACATACAATGGTCCTTCCATGAATCCATAGAAAACATATAATGTTCCTTCTATGAATCAACATCATTAAACATACATGGACTTGGCAGCAGCTCCAAAGGAGCAATTTTCAGGGAAATAGCACATGGATTCAGGGAAGAAAATGAGGGTTTGGATGCCCTCTTTTCTGGCTGGAAAAAAGGAGGTTCAAACTCCTACACCCTTTCTCTCCCAAACTATCGGCCAAGGCCAGCGGTTCCATTTGAAAAACAAAAAGACAGCCAGCAAGGTAATCAGTCACGAACTAAAGTGTTGGTTTTCCCTCAAAAATCTAGGCAATGTAGATGGTTGATCTTCTTTGAAACCATGGAAAGTCAAAACATGTATTTCATTAATGACAAAATCGAACATCAAGTCGCCGTCCGCCGCCGCTGCCCAAGGTTGCTACAAGAACTCACCACCGAGGGAAGGAAGGAACAAAGTCGAGAAGGAAGAGGAAGGTCGGCCCGTGCGATTAAAGGTTTTTATGATATGGTTTGGATCTGATTCCGACCTAAAACCAGATCCAAACGTACCGGCCCGTACCGGTATTGCCGTACCGGTGTACCGGTACGTGGTACGCCACCAATTGGGCGTACCATTGTGACATAGTGCCAGATGTATAAGATAATGGGTATGAGATAATGACAAGGGTATGAGATAAGGACATTAGTGAGACCAAAAGCCAAAGATGCTTCTTTGCTGTTGAGAGGGGTGTATTGGCCATAAAGATATACATATACAAACTATCACATTCATTTGGTCAGAGCTTTATTGAATCTTAAAACCTTACTTTTTTCTGTTTGCTTTTTTGTCCCTACAAAAGTTCTCCTTTTCTATTAACCAATGTCATTCTTTGTCATTACTATATTATCGCATGAAAATTTCGTGCACGGCAGGGAATACATAACCTGCTTGGGGGGAAGACCCGATCACCACATGGTTGATGATGCCTCCCACAAATAGTTCTAGAGATAAACAAGCTTCTCTACTATCAATCTGCTGTTTTTTTGTATGTCGAAGAAGACTTATACTAACTCATTGGACTGGGAGAGAGAGAGAGAGAGAGAGAGAGAGAGAGAGAGAGCAATGAAGAAGAAGAAGAAAGAATGCATAGAAAAAAGGAGTTGATGGATGGCGCAAGGTAGAATTAGGCAAGTTGAAGGGTGGAGAGGTGAGACATGTTGGAATGCATGTCTTTCTAGACTCAAGTAATTGAAACTCCAGAATAAAATTATATGTTTGAATTATATTAAAGAAATGAAATATTTCCTAATATTTGACTTCCTAAGAGAATGTAGAAGCCCTTTTAGTTCACCAAGGATGCTCATCCTTGTTGAGACCTTTCCTGCATATAAAATTTTGAATCGTTTACATGTAAAATCTTTTAATAATACGTGCAGATCGTAATAAGTTGAAATTGTAACATATACTTGCCTTTGTTCCTTGTGTGGGATTCCGAAAGATGGGACCCGACCCATTGGTGTGATGTCTGATTGTTTCTGTGCTTTTACTAGGAGTATTGAGACCAAAGACTAGACTAAATTGTTCCAATTTCTAAACCAAAAAGTCACAAATGTATCATCATTTTAAGAACTGTGCATGATTTGAAATCAAAGTATATCCCATAAATGGACTTATGAACAATAAGAATAAAATCTTTATGTATGAATCTTCATAGATTAATACAAATTGGTATCCTAAATCTAGTATGATGCATACAAATGCTAGGCCATGTAGACATGGAATCCGATCTTCACTAGGACTTGAGTGTAGGATGTAAACCTACTAGAGGAAAATGGCATCTGAATCCAAGAACTGAAATCAAGGTATGAGATATTTGCAGAATTCTTGTTCTAAATTGAAACAAAAACTACCATAGACGTCATATCATGATATTCAAGTTGAGAGTTCATGATCTTATATTCATAACTAGGTCTTCTAAAATCCAGATTTTGATAGAGTGCACTCAAATCTGGTGATTACATATTTTAAAATCTAGTATTTGGTTGTGAATTTGTGGGAATTGATCCAAGGATCATGATCAACTTATTTGCTTTGAAATTTGATCCAAATTCTGAAATACAAGATCCAAAATCTTGGGTCTGAAATCCAAAATTCATAATGCAATATCCATAGTCTGAGATTTATGATTTGAGACTTATATGTAAAATCTAATTCAAAATCAAAAGTCTAAAATCTAAGATCCAAAATATTGTATCCATAATTTGAGATCCATGATCTAAGATCTATAATGTGAGATCTAAAATTCAATAATTGACATCCAAACCCCATATTAGAATTGGGTTTAATGTCAAGGTTTAGATCAGTATAAGGTTTATGATTTGAATATTGCCTTGAATTGAGATCCAAAATCCAAATAGGGAAGAGGTAGGTTGGATAAGAGAACAAGGTTCAGTCTTCACCTAAACTGGGCTTGAACCTATTTGGAATGGGTTTGACTGTGATAAGTCTGTTTGGTGTTTATCAACAATGTGATGTATGATATAAACTTCATTCATTTCCATATGAATGAGGGTTTAAAGAAATTTGACTAGACCGATGTTATAGGACTAGGTTCACAAGTAGTGGACTTTAAGACCGGTCTGAGCTAGGTCTTAGAGAATTAAGTGAGGTTTGGACTCTATGCCTACATGACCTAGGGTTTTTGAAATCATTTAAAGAATTTGATTTTGAAAATTGTTTAGAAATCTATGATTTTAAAATGGTTCTTTATGTTCGATCCAAACTGGATTCAAGTTTTCACATACTTAGGCCTATTACGCATGGTATGCTGTTAGGATGACCCAGTCTGGCTTCAGATGAGGGTGCATGTGGATCCAAATGGATCCAGTGCATATTAAAATAGATGTCCAATGCATGATTAAAGAAATCATAAGAGAAAACTAGATTCTATATGCATGACTTAAGCGAAACTAAGTAAGCAAAAGCATAGAATTTGAAAGAAAGGGACAGGGAAGAGAGGAGCATAGCTGACCCTTATTCATACCGTAAACATATTAAATAAATCTAATCTTGAAAAATAAACATACTTAACTAAAGCATTATGAAAGCAAATAAAGAAAGCACTAAATTGCAAACAAGACAAAAAAAAGAGGAAAAAAGAAATTACGTTACCCTAGAGATCTGCATAAGCCCATTTCCATGACCTCTGCTCTGTGCCTAGTTTGTTCTAGATTGAGTGCTAATGCAGCCCTAACCAAGACTCTAAAATTTAAGTTGCTTAAGCTTACACCTTTTTTGTGAGTACCAACTAGGATTTTTTTAGAATTATAGAGCACTCAAGTTAACTCTTAAAATTAAGTGTAGAATGAGGAGGGAGGAGAGCTCAATTTATAGGAGAGTGAGGGGGACATCCCCTTTGTTGCCATCAAAACCATAAGTTAAAATGACAATTTTCATCTGAATTTTTCACATTATGATCTCATCTGGACTCCGAATTCGATTTTGCGAAAAGGTACTCGTGCATGGAGAACTGTAGATCAATTGGTGATAAAGGATTCAATTGACATTGAGCATGGAGAATGAATGAGATGATAATATGAAGAGAATAAAACACACATTTAACACTATTTTAAAACTTGAAATGAATCAGAAAAAATGTTTGTTCCAGCCACATACAGGTATCCGATTTTATTTAAGTGCTCAACAAAGAATTTTGCATGTTTCAATTACTTGTGCACAAATTGACATTAAGCATGAGTAAGAAAAATCATGATACATTTTTGAAATATAATGTGCATTAAGCTCATACGTAAATCTTAAGTCCAGGTTTAATACTGTGTCCTAGATCCGAATCCAGATCCAAGGAAAACTCTAGAAGATGGATCCACATAAGTATGGGGCAAAAGGATAACAAATAAACTAAGAATGCAACCTAACCATTTGACTCATCCGACAGAAATCAAAAAGAACAAAAACTAATCCTGACTTATAAATTCAAAAATATCCTTCGATTAAAGTCTAAAAATCAAAAAAGAATGCAAACATGACTTTACTGTTCTAAAATGGAAAAAACCAAAAATCACTGGAAAAAACTAGTACTCTGAACTTCAAAAGTCAAGCACCAAAAGTCAGGGCTTGACTGGATCTATATAGAAATTTGAGACAAACAGAGACCTTGCACTCAAGAGTGAACTCTAAGAAAATGCATGTATCTCCACATTTTTTACCCAATTTAGCTGAATTTTAGACCTGTCTCTCAACAGATAAAGAAAGCTATGCTCCAAAAAATAGATAAAAGTTTGCCTTACAATTGGAATTAAAAAGTAGGAAAAATGTTTTGTCACAGGCCTGTCTATCTGATAGATTCTAGACAGATGAGGAGATCCATTTCAAACTCAAGGATTCAACATAAATGTATCATAAAACATAATTTACCTGTAAGACTAGAGTTGACAAATTATCAGACAAAAATGTAAAAAACCATTAAACATGGGATCTCATGCAAGCTGATCTTTGAGAACAGTATAGAAAACCATTTACACAGAAAAACAAACTACTGAAAACTTCATTGACGTAATAAATACATATTACAGGAAAATAATTATAATGCTAATCTAATACAATACCAAATAAAACCCTAATTTATAGTATCAACTAGCAAAAGGGAGCATAAGATCTACTCTAAGTTGATGTAAAAATTAAATTAAACTTGCAACAATTGGGTTCTAGACAACCTAACCTTGGGACATGTTCAACTCTAAACAGACCTAAATGCACTTACTATAAGCAAATCTCAACATTAAATATACTCTTTAAAAATCCTAAATAATTATAAATTTTACATAAAATATTTTTGAGAAAGGGGAAAGGCAGGATGAAGACATCATTTTTACTATAAGGAAGTGAGTAATCTTAGGGCTTTTCCTTCCTTGTTCTTGAATCAAGGCCTATGCTCTTCAAGAAGCTATTACTCCTTGACTTGACTAGAAATAATGAGAAGAAGAATGAGGTAAGAAGCAAAGGAGCAATGACGATGCAAAGGTGATTGAAGAAGAAGAAAGAAATAAAGAGAGAGAGAGAGAGATGACCCACATGGGAAAGGATAAGGGAGGGCAATGGATACACATTTCTTTGGATCAAGTATAATCTGAAGGCTTAGATGCCAGCAACTAACAAGGTAGCATCCTGAAAGTGCCCTTAGAAATCACGGGACGAAGCAGCGAGTGTAAAATAGTTAAAAGGTTGGCATTTTTTTAATTCTCTTAAGTTGGTGTGATGATGCAACAAATACAAAAAGCACATTTCGAAAAACACCCTTCACTTATTTCCTAAATAAAAGTAGATTCCAAATGTTTCCTCAATTGCTTTTGCATCTGACACTACTATTTCAGCGAGTTCGTGTTTATAAAACAACTTTAGCTTTCCCACTCAATGAAGTGGGATTCAATGTGACTTCTATTCAATGCAGGCATCCAATGAGCTGCTCACTGTTGGCACTTCCTATAAACAAAAATTCACGGTATGTAAATGACAATGTGTAGGAAATAGTTCATCTATGAACAAGGAAGAGTGCTTACGATACTTACATGTTTTATCTGCCTTATTGCAAGTGATTCTGGCGTACTGTAAATTCGAATTGAAAAATCAAAATAACAAAAAAAGGAATCCCTGCTGCCCCAATTTAAACAGTAGCCTAAATACCAAAAGATCCAAACTGTACTAGAAACAAGTTGACTGTTCGCACTGAGAGAGGCCTAGGTCATCCAGATGGCGCCTGGGAACAGCTTGACTAGACCAGCTACAAGTAAAAAGTGGCAAGGAGTAGCACTTCAAATTTCTCAAGGTCTACTCTTGTTGGAAATGAATGTTTGGAGTTGAATATTATGAAAACCAAACAAAAAAAAAAATTGAAAAAAAGAAGAAGAGAAGAAGAAATCTAGAAGAGGAGAGAGAGAATTCAAAGGCTTGAAAAGATAGTGGATTTTCCATGTTGAATGAGAGAAATGAGGAGGTATTTATAGAGGAAGAAGGCTCAAGAGCATTGTGGTCTTTTTTAAAAATAAAATTAGCCATTAATTAGCCATAATGAGCTTCAAAATAGCTTAAAATTCTAAAAGGGTCAAATCTGTCCAAAATAGGTTGATTGAAGGGTTGATCGAACCAGGGGCAGGCTAACCACCCAAGGCTCGCGCAGCCTAGGACTGCCAATTGCCAAGCCTAAACAGGCCGAGCTGGCCCACCATAGGCCGGCCAGAGATGTGCCGCGCCAAGCCGGCCAAGGCCGTGCCCTCGCTATGCCACGCCAAGCCAGCCAGATCCGTGCTTGGCCCTGATAGGTAGCGGAGACCAGGCCTACGTGGGCCTGGGTTAGCTAGACGAGGCTTGTTCAGCCTGCCACGTTGGCTGTTGGCTCCACAAAGGGTGTTTTGATATTCTTTTTGTGAAAAAGTAAGGTTGGGAGAAAACCTAGGGCATTTTGAAAAATTCAATGATATTTTCAGAAAATCAAGGGTAATTTGAAAATCTTGAATTAGAAATTATTGGTATTTGGAAAATAATCATAATGTCTCGATACTTGGACTGGGAATGACCCATGACTTGTATTGAGATCTAAAAATGGATCTAGCCCCTCGGATTTAAAACTGGATCTGGATCAAAAGCTTAGAATAGATAAAAATAGATCTTGAATTTAGATCTAAAACTCATATTTGGTTTTGAATCTCATATTTAGATTTGAACTCTTCTTGATAGGCTTAGGCTTTCTTCCCTGTTGAACAAATATTTTTTTGATTTAGTTGTTTTAAATATTTTCATTTTGCTTCGCTGACCAGTAAGGTTCTTATATGTATTCTTGTGGAGAGGAGTTTGTGATGAACTCTTGGGGAGCATCTCTAACCCATTCAAACCACCATCAAGGAGTTCTCTTTACCCAGAAGAGCTAAGCAGTTGCTTCTACATCAAATATTTTTTTAAAGGTATTTATAACTTTTCTTTCTACCATTTTCTTGTCTTTTTTTTCATAACAAGCCGATGAAGATCTAGAGTCTCTCCGGAGCTAAGGATTCTCCTTGAAGCTCCGAGAGCATAATCGAGGTAAACATTTTTCTCAATATTTTTTTCCTTCTCTTTTTAACTTATCATTTTAACTAGCTTCTTCATTTCTTTTAACTTCATTTATCTCTCTTGAACTTGTTTTTATCTCATTTTAACTTTTCTCTCTTTCATTATAACTTTTTTTGCTTTCATTCTTTAGTCCTCTCTTTTTCATTTTCATGTTTATTTCTCTCCTTCTTAACTTTCATCTATCATTTTAACTTATATTTCTCTCATTTTAATTTCTCATCTTTATTTCTCTCTTTTTCTATTTCTCTTTTCATTTCTCATTCATTTAATTTTTTTTTTCTCTATTTATTCTTGCTCTCTCATCGTATATTTATCTTTTCATTTCTCTATCTAATTCTCTATTTTTTATGGTTTGATTATATGTGGATGTGTATTACAATGTGAGGATTGGGGTGGGTTATTTTTTTATTTTTATCATTTTGTGGTTGGGACATGCCTAACCCGGAAAACACCCAACGCTTATTGTACATGTTAATTTGCATTGATCATGTCATTTTTTATTTTTAAATTGTAAATTCATCTGTCATATTTTTCTTAATAATTCTTCTAGCCTTCCATTAGCCCACCTATATTTTCAATACACCCTTGAGTAACTCGCTAGATGAAATCTTACCTTTATTAATTTCTATCAAATTTTTCATTTTTGTTGCTCCATAGATGTATATTGTGATAGAAATGATTTTCTTTCTATGCACATATAATTTATGTAATCATGCATGCACAATCACTTATACGACTCACGAATGCTCACAAGCACATCTACAAGAAGCTCAAGTAAGACAAGATCAAACTCTAGTGAGGTGATAATCGAATTAAGGCAAAATCTTGAAACTTAGTTAAGATTCAAGGGAAACACCCTACAAACTATAATATTTTCTTGTTTTAAATATCAAATCATTACTTTGTCCAACATTATTTTGATATTTGCAATATTGCAAAATCTCTCTCTTTGGCTTTATGACGAACAAGAAGTATGGTCATTGTCCATCTTTTTTTATATCTTATTTTTCAAACAAAACTTGAACAATTTGCGTTTGCAAAGTATAACAAGTTGAAGTCATGTTTTGCAAAATAAATAATTCATAAGTATGTTTCTAATCATATTTTCTCAAACAAGTTGAAAACTTCGATTTTCAAAACTATCTTCAAATATAAGTTATCCTTTAGTTGAGTTCTAGTGACAATATTTGAAGAACTCAAATGATCTTACAAGTGTCTCTTTTAAACAATTTATTTTCTATATATTTAGTTATTCCAACAATTCAATCTCAAGTTTCTAAAGTTACTAATTATTAAGGGTTTGTTAACCCTTAAGACCAAAGTTCTAGACCCAGTGGCACTTTTTTTTAACCAAACCACATTTTAATCATTTCAAAAATTGTTTCAATATTTTTTAAAAATATATATTTAGACTTGAGCACATACGCATAGGATTTAGGATAACATTTCAAATATCAGAATGTGCAAAGCAAGAGGCTAGTTCTTGGTCGGGTTACCCTTAATAAAGGCATTGAGAACGGCCAGACCTTGTACCAATGGGTGAATAACTTTCTCTCTCATTTCAAAATAAAACCTCATTTTGCTGAAGCACTTTAAAGACCAAAATAAACTTTGGGGATGCAAAACAATGTACTTGCATAGTCTGCATACATGCATATACTTAGTATTGATAAAATAAAAAAACAAGGTAACCTCATTCTTTTAATGACAAACCTGAATGAATAGACAAGCTGACAAGTCATTATCATTTTCGTCCAAAAGTACCCAAAAAGATGGAAAAAAAGAAGTTCTTTCTCTTTGTATGATATTGGTTTTATCAGCCTTTTGCAGCTATCTTGCCTTTGGCTTGTCTTTAGGTGACCATTAGAGAGAACCATATCACTAGGATCACCAAAAGGCACAAATGGGGAAGTGAGTCTGCAAAAGTACCTGGTGAAAAACAGCATCAATTAATGTCATGTTCCGTGGGCATCACATGTTTTTAATGTTCCAAGTTCCTCTAATGCATATGTTCTAAGTAAGTTGATCCAAAATCACAAATTCCAACAACATTTTGAAAATCTCCTTTTTATGAAAAAAAAGGAAAACTAGTCTATGAAAATATCATCACCTTTTCAAAATACATAAAAAAAATATGATGTCATTCCTTTTTAAAAATGCTTTTATATGTAATTTAAGTTCATGTTTCCATTGTTTTGGTATATTAAATGAATGATTACCTCTATTGTTGGCACTGGACCTCAAAAATCATTATGCTTCTACAGAAATATATACAACTATCACCAAAGAAATTGTTACAAAAATTAGGCTTTTGCCACCTGAAATAAAACAAGAATTCTTATTAGATCTAAGGGACGCTCAGGCAACATCATCTAAGAATCATTCTGCAACGGATGTTAGGCCTTCACATGAGCAGTTGAATTAGATTCTCAATCTCAATAGTCTTAAAAGCAAAAATAAAACAAAACACAAGTTAGTGGAAGATCATTTTAGTTTCAACAAGAATCTTGATCGAGATGACTCATTCATGGCAATTCTACCATCCCATCTGACTACTCAGCAGAATCTGAAAATGGCCATGTTTCTGAATGCATACTAATATTATAGTGTTACTGACTGCTACCATTTATCAGTATAACCCCTTTAGTTATTCCCAAATACAATTATATTGGTGTCTTAAAAGTAGTGCTGACAGCTACTTACAGATGCCACTCAACTATGTAAAACAACTCATCCAACACTAGCCAAGTCTTGTAGAAAGAGATATAGGTACTGAAATTTTCTGAATAAGGTAGATATGTTTATGAAAATCAAATGGTGTTGTTTTGAGCAGATTTAAATATGTATATATATATATAACTATATTTAAGTGTAAGCACATATAAAAATATATAAGAAGTATCATAAAAATAATATCAGAATAAAAAATGATACTAGAGCAAACTATTATGTTATCAGGGTACTTTTGGCTTTTGGGAATCTGCCTATGAAAACATCTTTTTTTTCTGAAAATAGCCCATGTTTGTGGCCATGTTTATCGGCATATACTATGTTGCAAAGATTCATCCAATAAGGGAAATGGAAACATATTAAGTTAGGGCCATCAAGTACCAAGCTTAGTGTCCTTGACTTCACCACAAGTGAACCTAAACATGAACTGGTATCACAAGCCAAAAGTATAGGGAGGCAAAAAAAAGGTACTGATTCAATGATGCCTAAAACTATACTTTTTCTTCCTTGTTTGTTGCAAGATTTTTTGTATCTAAAACTTGAATTCAGGAATCGCAAGTGTTTCTGGCTGATAGCCATTTGCCAAGCTTGCCGAACATGATCCACAATTTTGGCCACACCAACCATGCTTCATCTACAATCACAAGCCATATGGCCAATTTCAGTATATCTAAATTTAAAGAAGTGAATTGCATTGCCCGATGAATAGAACAGATGAAATTGTTCAAAGAGGACAGTGTGAACAGTTAAAATATTATGGTCATACCACAGTTAATAAAGTTAAAATACTTTAAACATTACTATACACTATCAAAACAGTCATTCCATGTCAGAATGAGTTAAAACCAAGTTGTTCAGAGTTGCTATAGTAATAAAATCAAGTGTTGCTGAGTATAGTGCACTATGAAGACACTACACATAAACTTGGATGAACATCTTTTCTCTGCAACTTGGAGGCCACATGTTTAGCATGGTTCAGCCAGAAATGCTAACATCTACGATTATAAAAAAAGTGACAAAAGAAAAAAAAAAGAACACTAGTTAATATTAACCTCATCCTTGGTACCTCTCTTTTGCTAGATGTTAACTCTTTTCAACTATATATATTGTTTAATGTAACCATTGGAGTTCTATGTAAGTCTTCTTCTTCTCTTCTCTTTTCCTCTTTGTTCTTTTCTTTAGACATGATAAGCGCATGCTCCATCCTCTGTCTCTCTCTCCCTTTATTGATTTATTTGTGAATCTTTTTACTGCTTATTGATTAGATGACCACATCTTCCTAGTGAAGTTATGTGTTTCACATATATTTTTTTCTACTTCTCCCTTGCCATGGTTTTATTTCAATGGTAATGTATTCACCACATCTTCCATGTCTACCATGGTAGTGACCCGCCACCTACCAGCCACTAGTCCAAGCTAGTGTGGCAAACCTCCTCAGGGTGGCTGAATAAAGGATAGTAAAGGCATTGAGCTTATCATGATGAAAGACATAAGTTTTGAGGCCTTGAAGCGTAAGCTACAGGATCGAAGTACTTAATTATATAACTTCAACGAATTAATAACAAAATTGTTTGAAAAATAAACACTAAGGTAATAAATATACATGATGAAAAGCAATATTAAAAGGTACTTGCTGCATTTAACTTGGGTAATTGATCTTCAACACACTCATGCACAACAAACCACAATCAAGTTATATTCACAATGCCCAAAAAGACAAATTAAATAATCCCAAAATTATATTAAAAACAATTATCATCAATTTAATTTTTTCATATGAATGCCCTAATGGAACAAAGTCAAAGTTTTTTTTCTTTTTCTTTTAGTAATTTATCTTCACTTGCTGCATGTGAAACATTTGTGAGTATGTGCATGTGTGGCATATTTGGAGAGAGAGAAGGGGGAGGGGGTTTATAATATGAATGAAGCTTTGATGATATGGAGCTATTGCAGTGAACTACCAATCCAAACTGGGGGGAGTTAGGCTCTTGTCCTTAAGAATAAAGAAAACAGTTCAGGAAAACAACTATTGAAATGAACTAGGTTCTTTTGTGACACAAGCTGTCAATAGTGTCAGCTGTTTGTTTCTCTACATTTCCATCCATTTACGTAGATTGTGCTTTTACATTATCACTTATTATGAAAAATATCATAAAAAATTTCATCATTTCTTTTTGTGCCATATATATGGCAGTTACCTAACAAGTCAATGAAGAAATTGGTGCACAAAACTTGCACATAAACAATCAACTTATCAATGTTTCAATGAGCAGCAGAGAAATGGATTGTTTAATAGAGAAATCATGTTTGAATAAGGTAGAAAATGGTTGAATGATAATTGAAATTTGATACAGCTTAATACAATCCCACAAGATAAGGTGTGAAAACTAGAAAAAAATATATACAAACAAATACATTGACAGATAAAGAAAATAGAGAGCAAGAGAGAAAAGAAGTGCTGAGAGGAGAAGAACATGAAATTAACGTGGTTCGGTTCTTGAGAACCTACGTCCACGATCAGAAAAACAAATGCCTTCCTTCGTTATTTTTCTGGTTGTTTTCTACCTTAATACAATTTCTATGTACAACGACATTTTATAAACACCAGCAAGAGGCTACTGAAATTTCTCTATAACCGGCGAGAGATTGTTGGGCATAATGGTTTCAGCTTGAGAATCGTGAGCCAAATCTCCATCTTTATGATCTTTCTTTTTCTCTTTTCTTCTTATCTCCTCAATAATATTACTTTCCTTTTCTCCTTGCGTTTTATTGTGGGAAGCGTGGATCGGGTTAGGAACATTCTGGCTGGCGTACGATAACTGACGCTTTCCATTTGAGGCCATTAGTAAATGACATTGTATCGAAGATCTTCCGTTTTGTTCCTTGCAGCTGTCGATGCCAATGCTGGACGTTGCATTCCTTGATTGCAGATTTTCTCGCTGGCTTGATTGTTCAGATCTTCCGTTTTGTTCCTTGCAGCTGTCGATGCCAATGCTGGACGTTGCATTCCTTGATTGCAGATTTTCTCGCTGGCTTGATTGTTCAGGATTTGCATGGATGAGATTTGGATGTTCATCTATAATACACCCCCTCAAACGAAAGCGGCTGGTGACGATGAGTTTGGCTCGTAAATTTAAAAACTGATCTTTCCCCAAGGCTTTGGTAAATATGTCTGCAATTTGATCAGTGAAAGTCACGTATTTAGGGATGAGATGCCCTGAAGTCGCCATTTCTCGCACATAATGATAGTCAATCTGAATATGTTTTGACCGATTGTGGAAGACTGGATTTTTGGCTAAATAGAGCGCACTGATATTATCACAAAGGAGAACATGAGCTTTCATAATAGGAATGCCAATATCTCTGAGGATCTGAAGGAGCCAGGTTAGTTTTGCAGCGGTTGATGCCATGGAACGATATTCAGCCTCTGTGCTAGATCATGCAACCGTAGTTTGTTTCTTCGCACTCCAAGAAAGGCAATTTGCTCCTAGAAACATACAGTACCCTGTGGTGGATCTTCTGGTAAGATGACATCCGGCCCAATCTGCATCAGAAAAAGCATATAGATCGACCGTACTTTGAGAGAGAAGATGAAGTCCATAATCGATCGTCCCTTTGATGTAACGGAGAATACGCTTAGCAATGTGAAAGTGAGCTCGGGTTGGATTCTGCATGAATTGACTGATGAAATTTACTGAAAAAGATATTTCTGGTCGAGTGATTGTCAGGTACCTGTAGTGATCCAACTATCACATGATAAAATGTTGGGTCCGGGTATGAGGAAGTGTCCAAAAGATCTAACTTAGTTGCCATAGGAGTGTTCATTGGTTTACAATCAAGCATTTGTGCTTGTTCCAAAATGTCTCGAGCATATTTTGCTTGGTTGAGGAAGAGACCATCGCTAGTGCGCAAAACTTCAATCCCAAGGAAATAGCTTAGTTGCCCCATGTCTTTCACAGAAAATTCATCTTGAAGTTTAGAGAGAAAGTTCTGAATTAAGCTGGAAGAGCTACATGTAAGCACCATATCATCAACATAGATTAGTAGAATAAGACAATTGTTGTTCTCATGAAACGTGAACATAGATGGGTCTGAGTAGCAGCTCTGAAATCTATTGACGAAGAGGAAATCACTTAGTCGTTGAAACCATGCTCTAGAGGCTTGCTTCAGTCCATATAGAGCCTTTTTAAGACGACAAACGTGATGCGGAAGAAGAGGATCTTCAAACCCTGGTGGTTGAGACATATAAACTTTTTCATCAAGCGATCCATGAAGGAATGCGTTTTTAACATCTAATTGTTTGATGCTCCATTGAAAATAGTTGCAATAAAAAGAACGAGCCTTATGGTAGTCGGTCGAATGACGGGAGAGAAAGTCTCTTGATAATCGATTCCTTCAACTTGAGTGAAGCCACGAGCAACCAGCCGTGCCTTTAACCGATCAAGACTACCATCAGCTTTGAGCTTGGTTTTGAAAACCCATTTAGATCCGACGACGTTCATATTGCGTTCTCTCGGAACTAGTTCCCATGTATTATTGGACCTTAGCGCTATCATTTCTTCTTCCATTGCTGCTCTCCACCCGTCATGTTGAAGAGCATGTTGGATTCTTTTGGGCTCTTTTGGAATGCTGGAATAAGTGATATGAATATTGGCATATTTGGGATTGGGTTTGTGAATGCATGTCATAGCTCTGGTGGTGATGGTTCTATTTTGTGAAGATGATGCTCGAGTCATAGACCTTGTAACTATGGACCGAGTTTCCATGGAACGTGATGGAAGGGTAGTAATTTGAGGTGTTTCCGAGTGGTGGAGGCTGGACTGAGTGGAGGGCATCGGATTAGGGGCATTGGCTGAGACATCATCAGTTGGTAAGGGGCTGGCATTGATCCCGTCTTGAACATAGACATTTAGACGCGAGTCTGGTCCAGGGCTATCATGAGCTGCGAGGTTGTCAGATTCCAACATAGTTTCAGCACTTGAGCTTTCAACGTCGTCAAAAGATGTAAAATCACTTCCCATGACGTTGTCCTTGTAGAGGGAAGATGGATTTTTGAAGGGGAGTGAACTTTCATCAAAGACGACATGCCTTGATATATATAGACGTCTGGAATTTGGTTCGAAGCATTTGTAACCCTTGTGAAATGTGCTATAGCCAATAAAAACACATGGAACAGATTTAGGATCGAATTTATTCCTTGCATATCCTCGCAAATAAGGGAAACATCTACTCCCAAAGATGCGCATGATGGAATAATCAGGGATCTTGTTAAACAAGATGGCAAAAGGTGACTGCATACTCAAATTGGCGGAGGGCATCCAGTTCATTAGGAAAACCACAGCTGAAAAATCGTCAGTCCAAAAACGTGCTGGAGCATTAGAATGAAAAAGCAATGTTAGGCCCAATTCAGTGATAGAGCGATGCTTGCGCTCTGCCTTGCCATTTTGTTCAGGTGTCTTGGGACAAGAGTATTGTCGTTTGATTCCAAGAGCATCAAGGTAGGCTGTGAAACGAGAGCTAGTATATTTGCCGCCTCCATCGCTTTGGAAAATTTTTATTTTCCTGTCAAACTGACGCTCAACCATCTTGTGAAAATGTACAAAGGCATCAAAGAAATCAGATTTGTGCCTTAGAGGGTAGAACCATGTAAAACGACTGTTATCATCAACAAAAATAGCATAGAAGCGATATTGTTCACGGCATAGAATGGGTGCCGGTCCCCATAGATCACTATGAATTTTTTCTAATGGTAAAAAACTAATATCATCTCTCTCAATAAATGGTAATTTGCAAGATTTTCCCATTTGGCAACTAGCACAAATCGAAAAAGAACCATTAGGCAAAATATCAATATATTTATGATTCTTCAAAAAGGAGAGAACACTAGATTGAGGGTGTCCCAATCGAGCGTGCCAAGATTCCTCCGTCGCCCGTCGAAAACGTGATGAAAAGAAAGCTTTATGGCTGCCACAGTTGTTAACTTCATAGAGTCTGCCTTGTTCACTTCCCGTTGCCACTATTCTGCTTGTCCTCTTGTCCTTCAAGATGCATCGACCAGAGGTGAATTCAAAATTGTATGGAAAATTGTTAGTCAACTTACTAACATAAATAAGATCTTTAGTGAGACGAGGAACATAGAGAACATCTTTAAGGGAAAGATTTGGAGAAATATCAGCTTGTCCAACGTGTGTGATTGGGATACGCTGCCCCCGTTCCCAACGATAACAATATCAGAACCATAATAAGGAGAGATGTTCTTAAGTCTACCTGTGTCTCCTGTCATATGGGCTGTAGCTCCAGTATCAACCAGCCATCCAGAATCTTGTGGGTCACTTATTGTAAGGGCTGCAAGAGCATGAGTGGCATCATCCGCTTGGAAGGAGTGATTGAATCGATTGTAGCATCTCATGGCTGAATGATTCTTCTTGTTACAGATTTGACAAATAATGTCTTTGAAAGAGGTGGTTGATCCATCGATTTTTGCTTGAGGTGGTTGAGTGTTGTAACCTATTTGAGGCGGATTTGGATTGTAACCTCCTCCATGAGAAGGATGATTTTGATAGTATCCTCCTCCACGTCCACCTCTGGTATACTGTCCTCGTCCTCGAGAGTTTTGGTAAGAGCCCCGGGCTCGATTTTGATTGTCACGTTGTGCATAGAAGGCAACTTGAGGCGAGGTTTCAGAAAAAAATTTGTTTCTTACTTCCAAACTTTGTAACAAAGATATCAATTCTTTGTAGGAAGGAACGGGTGGCTTGAGCATGGCCATAACGAAAGGCTCGTAGCCTTTTCCCAATCCTTGAAGAAGCCAGAAGGCCTTTTCTTTATCTCCGACAGATTTTCCTATGGCAGCCAAGTCATCACATATGGCTTTGAACTTGGCGACGTGGATCTCAAGGGCATCGTTACCCTTTTTACAGGTCGTAAGCATATGAGTAAGATGGAATCCTCATTCTTGGGATTCTTGGGCAAAAACATCAACAAGAGTCGACCAAATGTCTTGAGAAGAATTTAATCCAACAACTAAACCAAGGACGTTTTCAGACAACGTACCAGTAATCCATCCTTTAATAAGACGGTCGGAGCGACGCCAAGATTCAAACTTGGGATTTGAGATAAGTTGTTGCGGATCAGCAGGGTCGACAATATGACTTGGTGGAGGGGAAATTGAACCGGTCAGAAATCCCTCCATGTCCTGACTTTCAATAAGCGCAAGGATTTGCGTCTTCCACAATAGGAAGTTATTGTGTGTCAGCTTCAAAGAAACGAAATTGGCGACGTTCAAATTGAGAGGATAGGGATAGAACAAACTGTTAGCTGATGATGCTGAGGAGGAAGGTGCCATGGTCGCCGAACAGACTTCTTGAGTGTCAAAGGGTGACACTAAGCGAAGGGCTTATCTTGCCTTCGGTGGCTCTGATACCATAAAGAAAATAGAGAGCAAGAGAGAAAAGAAATGCTGAGAGGAGAAGAACACGAAATTAACGTGGTTCGGTTCTTGAGAACCTACGTCCACGATCAGAAAAACAAATGCCTTCCTTTGTTATTTTTCTGGTTGTTTTCCAACTTAATACAAATTCTATGTACAACGACATTTTATAAACAGCAGCAAGAGGCTACTGAAATTTCTCTATAACCGACGAGAGATTGTTGGGCATAATGGTTTCAGCTTGAGAATCGTGAGCCAAATCTCCATCTTTATGATCTTTCTTTTTCTCTTTTCTTCTTATCTCCTCAATAATATTACTTTCCTTTTCTCCTTGTGTTTTATTGTGAGAAGCGTGGATCGGGTTAAGAACATTCTGGCTGGCGTACGATAACTGACGCTTTCCATTTGAGGCCATTAGTAAATGACATTGTATCGAAGATCTTTCGTTTTGTTCCTTGCAGCTGTCGATGCCAATGTTGGACGTTGCATTCCTTGATTGCAGATTTTCTCGTTGGCTTGATTGTTCAGATCTTCCGTTTTGTTCCTTGCAGTTGTTGATGCCAATGCTGGACGTTGCATTCCTTGATTGCAGATTTTCTCGCTGGCTTGATTGTTCAGGATTTGCATGGATGAGATTTGGATGTTCATCTTTAATAACAGATACCTGGTAGAAAATGTCGAACCCTTACCAAGAGACAGGAAGGGAGGGCAGCTGGCCCTGCCCTTTCCGTCAATATCATAGAGAGAGAGAGAGACGGCGGTGAGGCCACCTCCTGCAAACTACCTAAACAACACTAGAAATACATGTACTCAAATGTAAGAGGCTTCTTTCATTTCTTTATATTTCTCAATACAAATACATAGCCTATTTATAGGTCACCAAGCAACTTAAGTTACACAATTATTCATGTTTAAACATGAAACTCCTTATTGCAACAACCCAAATATTTCTAAATTTTCTTTAAATTTGAGAAACTTTGACAATGGCAATGACTTAGTAAAGCCATCAGCATCTTGCACATTTCTTTACTGCAACAAGTCCTCTTGATACAATATTTCTCATGAAATGATATTTGATCTCCACATGTCTTGTTCTTCCATGAAAAATAGGATTTTTTGTCATAGAAATTTCTGAATTGTTGTCATAAAAAAATCTTTGTAGGTCCCTTTGGACTTAATTTGACATCTTCTAAAACTTTTTTCATCCAAATAGCTTGACATGTTGCTATAGAAACAGCTATATGTTCAGCTTCTACTGATGGTAAAGCTATTGAGTCTTCCTTCTTTGAACTCCAAGTAACTGCTCATGACCCAAATGTGAGAATATATTCACTTGTACTTTTATGATGATGTATTGAACTTGCCCAATCACTATCAGAGAATCCACATAAAGTGAGATTAGTTGATAACTGGTACCATATTCTAAGATCAATAGCTCTAACTTAACACATAATGTGTTTAGTTGCTCCCAAGTGATGTGTTGATGGACAATGCATAAATTTTGAGACCATGCTCACAGGAAATGTAATATCTGGATGAGAATGTGTTAAGTATATTAGTCTCCCAACCATGCTTATGTAATACCTCCCATCAACTTTGGAAGTTCCATCATCTATAGTTATTTTAGATGTATTCAATGGTGTAGAATATATCTTGAACTTATCCATATTGAACTTTTTCAGTAAATCTTGAGCATACCTTTCTTGTGAGATAAAAATGCCTTCATTTGACTAATGAATTTGTAATTTCAAAAATAAATGTAACAAACATAAATTTGTCATCTCAAATTCATTCATCATGCTCATTTTTAATTCAATATTAAGATCAGATAAACTGCCTATATAAATAATGTCATCAACATATATACTTACAAATATAATGTCACCACCTCTTATCTTCATATATAATGTCGGTTCACTTTCACTGTTATGAAATTCATTTTTTAGCAACTATGAGTTCAACCAACTGTACCATTCACGTGGTGCTTGCTTATGCCCACACAACGTGTTGTTTAACTTACATATCTTTTCTTATTTTCTTGCAATAACAAAATCTTGTGGTTGCTTTGCATAAATTTCTTCATTTAAATCGCCATATAGAAATGCAGATTAAAAACTTTCCACTTCATTTGAGTTACAATTGCAAGAATCATATGAATTGTCTCGAATCTAGCAACAGAAGAAAATGTTTCAAAAAATCCTTTGCCATATTTTTGAGCATTTCCTTTTGTTATAAGCCTTGATTTATATTTCTTTATAAGCCCATTTTACTCCTATTGGCACTTTATCATGGGGCAAGTCAACTAGTTCCCAAATTTTATTCTTCTCTATCAATGAAAATTTCTTCTTTCATTGAATTTACTCATTTTGTGCTTTTGCATGCTTCATCATATCTTGATGGTTCAAATACAAGAAGAGCAAAAGAGTCTTTTTCATATATATCTTTGAAAGACTTGGAAATGAGTCTAAATCAAGTGTATTTTCAAACATTTTTCTTGATGGACTACTTGTAGATGGCACATCCTTTGATGTTGCTCCCTCCAATTCATCAAACGGCACATGCTTTGATTTCATCATTGTCCCATTTCCAGCAGTTTTCTTCATCAAAGATCACATCTCCTAATCATTAATTTATTGGTTACAGGATTGTAAAGTGTATACCCTTTACCATCAGAATTATATTCAACAAATGTACACATTTCACTCTTATTTTCTAACTTGGATCGTTTAGAAGCATCAATCAAAGCATAAGCAACACATCCTAATACACATAGACTTACATTATGCCTGTGGTTCCACCACACTTGATATGGTACCTTATTTTGAACTGCTTTTGTAGGAGATATATTCGATTGATACATAGATGTTGCTACCACGCAAGTCTTTCTCAAGAAGCATGTTGCGTCTCATTTCTACCATTGTTCTGTTTTTTCTTTCTACCACCCCATTTTGTTGGAGTATTTTTTTACAAAGAATTGTCTATGTATTCTATTTTCTTTACAAAACAATTCAAGTTCATTATAAACAAATGCACCTCCTTTATCAGTACAGTGCTTTTATTGGTAGATCACTTTCTTTCTCAACCAGTACTTTAAATTCTTTGAATTTGTCAAAGACGTCAGATTTTTGTGCTAAAAAATATATCCAACTCATATTGTAAAATCATCAGTGAATAATAAGAAATATTTGCTCTTATTTAATGACAATATGTTTACTGGCCCACAAACGTTAGCATGAACAAGTTCAAGTGGTCTTCTAACTTTCCATGCTTTTCTTACTGAAAATGGAGTTCGATGTTGTTTTTCAAAAAGACAAATTGAAAATGGTAATTCATGCACTACATTCTTTTGATTTAATAACTTCAAACTACTATAGTGCAAGTGCCCATATCGTATGTGCCACAATTTTGACTTGTTATCAATAATAGTTGCAACCATAAGTGGAAACAATTTATTTTGTAGTATGAGGGTATTTGCTATTATCATGTCAGTCTTCTTATGCTTTATTTCACAAATTTCATCATGAAAATAGACCAAATAAACTGTTTGGATAAGCTGGCCTACACTATGCAAGTTATGAGACAAACCGGGTACGAAATACACATCTTGAATAATTTTTTCTTTACCCGATTTGATTTTCACAGAAATAATACATTTTCCTTCTATTTTTATCTTGTTATCATCACCTAACTTGACCTCCAGCTTTACTGATTCATGAAGCTATTTAAAAAAGCTATCTCTTTCATGTCATATGTTTACTGCAACCATTGTCTAAAAACCAAGCTTCTTTTTACAATTGTCAACACTTGTAAGAAATAAAGTAATATCATCCTCTACAATATTTTCCTGTTGCTTATTTTTGTTAAAGCAATTTGCTTCAATATGCCAAAATTTCTTGCAATAGAAGCATTGCTTTGCTTTATAGTTTGGTCTATAGGTATTGCCTTCCTTAGAGAACTCTGCACCATGTCTTCCACAATCTATTCATCTACCACATAATCTATCTCTATAACCTCCTATGTTGCGACCTCTAAATCCACCTTTTTTATCATTAGTCCCTTAGTCAATCTCTCTTTTGACTTTTTTGTTTTAGCCTAGAAAGCATGCTCAACCGTTTTTTCATCAACTCTATTCATGTGACTCTCATCTGCTAGCAAGCAACCAGTCAACTCTTTAAGATTGTATGATGACAAATCCTTAGATTCTTCAATTGCAGTTACTGCATGATCAAACTTATGAAGAAGACAATCTTTTGATCAGAAATATTCTCTCCGAATGACCTCATTTGGTTTATAATAACCATAAGTTTGGAAAATAAGTCTTGCACAGATTCACTATTTTTCATAAAAAAATGTTTCTAACTATCTATGTAAGGTTTGTAACTTAACAGTTGTTACCTTCTTGTCTCCATGAAAATCTTGTTTAAGAATATTCCATGTCTGGTTGGTTGTGATTGCATTTGCAATTCTTAGAAAAATGTTCTTTGTAACTGCTTGTTGCAAAACAAATAATGCTTTTGCATCCTTTTTTTACTTTCTTATTTGTCACCTAATTTTCCATGTGATTTTTCATTCTCCCCAACACCATTATCAACCAAATTGCATAAATCTTGAGAAATAAAAAATGTTTCATCTTGATGCTCCAAAATTCATAATTTTCACGATTGAAAATAGGAACCAAAGTGTGTGACAAGTTTAGGGAAGTCATACCAGATGTCATATTTACCAATATCTCTCTCTACATGCTCAACTCAGCCTTCACTTACCAACACTTTTGCTTTAGTAGTACTATTTGCAATTCCAAGGCACACCTTGAACCTGGTTCTGATACCACTTTGTTGGAGTGCTGAGTTGAAAATTTCTCAAAAGGAAGAAAGAACTAACAACACAATGCTAGAAATACATGTACTCAAACATAAGAGACTTCTTTCATTTCTCTATATTGCTCAATGGCTAATACGTAGCCTATGTATAGGTCACCAAGTTATACATATTTAAACATGAAACTCTTTATTTTAATAACTATTCATAATTTCATAATTTTTTTTCTTATGAAACTTCCAAATTAATTGACCATAAAGTAAAAGTAATCACCTCATTAACTCACTCCATAACTCATATTTAAAATATAATAAAGATATGGACCATTAACAACAGGGCAGCCTGCCCTCCCCGTTTTTCCATCTCAAAAAGAGAGAGAGAGGGTCCTGACATTAAGTGAAGGGTGGATTGAGCCCTCTGCCTGCACAGATAAAAGAAAAAAAAGGCAAGGGCCATACTTACCAGGGAGAATCCCTTGTGATCTACATACACGCAGCAGAAGGGCAGCACACATTCATTAGAGAAATAGATGATGCCAAAATCTGCCGTAGATGATTTTGAAGACCTTAGAGGATGCCAGAGGAGAGATAAAAGAATTTGGGAAAAATCTGCGGGGGGAATCGCGAATGGTTTATGTAGAAGGTTCTATTACCGGTGCAAAGAATCAGCGGTATAAGTTGATTCTATCCCACTATTCAAAAAATAATTTAGTGGCAAAGAAAGTCATTGGTGTAAATTATCAACTGTAACTGTGATTAATTTCACCTAGATAACTTTGCCGCCACTAACCTCCCCTGCCTATACCAGCGAAATATCACTGGTATATAATTTTCCTCAAAGTTTCTGCCTGTACCGGTGGTATCCATGTTGCCACCTAATTTTCCACCAAAAAAATTCGTCTTGGTGAAATCCATCGTGGCATGTAGAAGTGCCACCATCCTTTCGTCAAGCTTTGGGAGTTTGGAAGCTTGCTTGAATCAGCACCATTAGAGCAGCGCCTAAAAGTCGCCCATGTGCTACCCATGTTGTTGAACAAGTATTGCTTGGACCCGACTCCAGTTTGTGGGTGTGCCTCAACCCACCGGGTTTGGAGTCTAATACGCCACCCTCCTTTGATTTAGATATAGTGCAGGGATCACATTTAGACGTGGCCCAAGCCAAGGCCAAGGAAGGCTCCACATCAGGCACCACCTAGGCGCCAATTTGGCCCAATCGCAAGTCTCCATGTGACTCCCTCTTCCACTTGGGCACCGGCAGTGTATCAAGCTGCTCTAAGGGGACCCACCCAGCATTCTCACCCTCTCATGAACGTCCCCAAGCAGCCACACAAGCAGCACTGACCGAACATGGAAGGCTTAGCATCTATTTGACCACATTCGGTGGAGAGAAAAAAAATAGAAAATAAAAAAATAACATTTTATTTCTAAATAATTTCAAAAATTCCCAAAGTCCTCGTTTGATATGTAGATCTTGCGTGCACCAGGAGTGCACGCAACTCTCTCGTAAACCTTCGGGCCTGGTTATCTGGTGGCATGCACGCAACTCACGCTCTTTTACCGCACCATCTTTCCTTGCCTTTTCTCAAGTAGACCCCATGCACTTTGTTTTTTTAGCCACCCTCTTATCGGACTCCATCCTTCTCTTTTACTAAAAAAATCAAACCCAAAGCCCTCGACGTATAAGAAAAAACTGTCAAGGACCTGCTTGACATTATTGAGTATTGCTCAAAGCAAATTGGCTAGTGACATTTAAAGACCTTATGCATGCGTGAGGAAGGAAAAGCTCATCCAGCGTCTCCTTCTTTCCTTTGTGCACTCACCCGATAGGCTCGACCTCTCTTCAGCAATTATTGAGGCCAAGAACAAATCAAGCCAAGGATAGTCGGTGCAGCACCTTTAGAAGATTATTGGACCGAATTCGCTTTTGAGGTCCAGAGTATCTAGCGGATAAAGCTTTCAACCTTTTCCTTTTTTAAGACAAGAAGTATGGTGGAACGTGATTGGATAGTATACTTTTAAGAAATCGTTTATGTTGGTTAGAATTCAGTTCATCATTTAAGTTTCTTTAGTACTTTATAAATTTTACGCACAATGCTTGTATAAACATGCTTGAAGAAATAGAAATTTGCTTTTGGATTTTGGCTTTCCATCATGAGAGATTTCTAGAATATCAATTCCTTTTGGTTTCTATCTTAATTCCAGGCTGAAGTGACTAGTCCCTAGCCTTTTATTACCAAAAGAATGAACAAAATACATGAGAGAGTAAAAGAAGGTACTAAGCCTCGGTATACAAGAGATTTGAACCCCATTCCGTTTCAGAATTAAGGAAGGTCTTCAAGAAGCAACTCCGGCATAGCACCGAGCTCTCCATCTTGGAAGGAATCTGGCAACCTTGGTTCTTCGCAGGACGTAAAATGAAGCCATTCAGAGCTTTACAAATTGCACGAGCCTATGACAAGCATGTTCAAAAGCGAGATTGCCAGATTGAGAGTTCGTTAGTAAGGCTTGATTACATGGCAGTACATCCCACAGGCAAATTCGTAACCAACTGGGAAGGCAAGGCCCTTATAGCTCCTATAAGGTTGAAACCCCACATTAGCCCTTTCCTTTGTCGATTATCGGGCCTCACAGAATATGCGCCACAAATTCCAACAAGTCTATATTCCTATAAACTTCACCATATATACAATTCAGATCTTCCTGTCTCTTCTCTTGACGAGTAATTCCTTTTATCCCTTTTTATAGGAAAAGTATGCGGACTTGGGACTGTTGCGGCATAGGTGCTGCTTTTTTTTCACATTAAAATTGAGAATTTGTTGATGTTAATTGGAGATCAGTTGCATTTAGTATGGCATAACCAATGTTGTAAAAAGCGTATCGTAAGGCGTATCGTTCGGGCTTTAAGATACGCCGTATCGTAATGTATCGTAACGTATCGTAACCGTATCGTAAATTTTTTAAAAAAATTATTAATAAATCAGAAAAAAATTTAAAAAAATCAAAAAAATTATAAAAAAATCAGAAAAAATTAAAAATAACAAATTCTTCATAGAAAACTTGCTTGAGCTAATGATAGCCTTATTATTGACATAAACTTACGCGTTCATCATTCATATTTCATAGTTTCATACACATCAAAATTGAAAATTCATAAGTCATAAGTCATAACAATATCATTCAACAAAAC
>JAANDH010001085.1:62396-89880 GCA_011799765.1 Nymphaea thermarum
GAAAATTTGCCCGTATCGTGCGATACGGGGCGTATCGCCCCGTATCGTACGATACGGGACCTATATCGCACGATACGTGCGATACAGGTACGATACACCCCCTTTTTACGATACGGGGGGTGTATCGTACCGTAAATCGAAAACGGTACGATACGTATCGTACGATACGGGGTCGTATCGTACGATACGTACAACATTGGGCATAACCATACCTACTCTTATATTGATCAAACCTTATACACGTTAGCTAAAAATTTAAGTGAGACGTCTTCCTTTCATCTCAAATCCAGACTCCTTTGGACATGTAATATGATGGGAAAGCTCACACCTAATTTGTAGGTGCTCCTAATGGATGATACAGTTTTCAAGTAGGCAACTCTTCGATGCACCACTTAGTATATAGTAAGTCACTGTGAACATCATACGATATGCTACAAACTTTATTTGGCATGTACTGGAGTATCAGTTGTTCATTAGAAGTTGTAAGCATTTGAGATCGCATATGCTGGTAGTTGTGTGCTATGTTAACAATACATGCACTGGAATACTTGTGCTTTATATTTGCATGAATAACTGCATGTTAATGGAATATGAATTCTTTGTAAAGGAGCTAAGTTGAAGTAGTTGACTTCCTCATGTATGTCATACGCTTCCTTGTCTCCTTAATCATAATGCTATGGCAATTTATTGTTACAAGGGCTTTAGTTTTTGGAGGCAAGGTGGAAAATATTCGAAGTACACCACCTTGTCAAATTAGAGGCTGAGTCCGGTTTGTGTTCATGTTGGTTGCATCACATTCTCGTAATGGGGTTCTGGGTTTAATAATGTTGGCCATAATGAAAGCATCGGAGTGGTAGTCACTTGTCTGTCCTTCTCGGTCAAAATATGACTCTTTAGAAGGGATTGTATTTGTATGTTTTGACTAGCAATGTCTCTTAGCAGTTCTCATGTGATTGCTTTTAAATTTTAAGTACAATCTTTTTTATGAAGGTTGTTTTTTTAAATGTGTAATTGTGAAAGGAGACAAAGAAGCATATAAAAAGGACTGAATGTGGAACAATCTGTTATCAAGCCTCAACCTGTACATAACCAATAAACAATCTTCAAATCACTCTATTTGCTACAAAAATAAACTGTAAAGCACAACAAACTTATGTTTCCACAATAACATGAATATTTATGAAAAATAATTAGATGACACTCAAAAAATGATCTAATGATTATTTAAGCACAAAAAGTGCAAAGACCATTGAAATGGTTGCGTACAACAACAAGCAAAAGAGATGAGAGACATTTGGCATATAGCAACCAAAAGATATAATCATGTCCAAATCCTTCAAGTTTCACCAAGGCACATCCTCTAGACACTCATTCATATAAGTACCTTCATGTTGTTCGTTGGTTTTGGGGACACGCCGCATCAAATGCATTAAGAAAAAATGAAATACCCTATCCTTGTAGAAATCAATTTTTCACTGTTATAAAAGCATGTCATAGAAATTACCTTACATTACAAGCCCTATAAATATCTTGTCATTCATCTGCCTGATTCCTTAATGGGTGAGCCTTGCAGTCTATGCATTAGCCTCAACTTCAATGGAACCAGCCTCCTACATCTCCATCCACCATGGATGATGAATCTTGGTAACCATCATCATCCTCATCGCTAGAGCAAGTACCAAATAGGTGATCGGCTAACTCATCAATTGAACCAACACTTCCTAGCTGAAAACTTCAATCACCCAAGAGTCAGATTCCTCGATGAAGTTCAGTTGCTCCACATGCTCAAAATGCTGCATTCATTGAAAAAAGACACCCTTGTGCCCAATTATGCAAAACCTTGATGAAAACCATATCTTTATGAAATTGTGTTTTGATGATATCCAAACATCCCCAAATAAGGTTTCAAAGGTAAAACATCATTGTGCCTTCATAACCTAATTTTTAGTGTGTATCCAAACATATCTTAATTCTACAAAGAATCAATATTACTAAGAATCAATGTCAAAGCAATAATGTTATAAAACAATTATTTCTTTATTTTGTCACCAACTACTAGATGATTACTTTATCAACAAATATGATCCACTAGTTTGACCATAACATTTAGCCATATACTTTTTTTGTACAACCAAGTGCTTCTTGTATACAAATATGATTTTCCAATTATGGAAGGTTATTTGACAATTTATCATTGTTTACCACTCTTTGTTGAGTTTCTCCAAACTAGGGTTGAGAGTCAAGGTAGATTGATTTGGTTGAGGGATAAAGTGACAGTTGAGCTATATTGAGTCAATGGAGCTTGATAATACAAGCATGTTGAGGCTAACAAACAGTTGTGCATTGGGAGATACGCTTTGGTAGCACCCAACAAACTCTTTGCATGGCATGTTGGTGTCACTTTTTCAATATGATGATGCACCCATTACTGATAGTTAGCGTGGTAATTGGGTGCATAACATCCTACAACATATAAAGTGAATCTAGACACCTCATTGATTCCAGTTTCTAATTGTTTCACATATTAAACATCCTACTATACCTCCTAACACTCACCACTATCATTAGTTCTCTGGGCTAGGTACCTTCAGAACTGACTATCCTAACCTAGCTTGTGGAATTACTTGACTTTTGTGTTGCTTCTTTTGCTCATTCATGCACAACAGTCAACAACTTCTTTTTTATATTCATGTTCCCCTTCCTTCTCCTATGATCTCAACTTTACTTGCTTATTAATTAAGGTTGAATAGAAAAAATATTTATTTCATACAACACACTAGAAAATAAATTTGATTTACTTTGATGTGCCTTTTGTTTTCTCATACCATCTATGCTAGTGATGACAATATCAGATTTCACATAATCATTGCCTTTCACAAGTTTCCACTTAGAATCTTTGGGGATTAACCTAAAAAAGTGTGGCCAACTAGACTTGTAAGAGGTACATATAATCACAACTAAATCTACAAAAAATGACATATGCCAATGCTCTCATCTCATTGTAATATGATTAAATTAATAAAATGATTACTTAAATAATGTGTTTTACATGTACAAATGGTCAAAACCTCCAATGAGCTTTCTACAATTCATATGGTAAAGTTGGTTATACAAAAAGGTGAGTCTAGTAGCACAATCATGTATAGGAATCCAGTTGTTCAATGTCTGATAAACTGTGTTAATCTTGAACTTATATGAAAATTAGAATAATTGCTCATTAGACACAAACTAAAAAATAAAGAATAAAACTTCTAAGGTCTTTATCAGCTGCGAATAATGGGATGTTTCATTATCATGTAAGTTTTTGAAAGGATTTAACTTGAAAGAACACAACAAATCGCTATGTAATTCTACAAGAACCGAATGGAAGTGATACTTCATATATACAAGTGCTACATATGCTTATTGAATAGAATCATTGTCTAGCTATATTTAGATACTACCTAGATACAAATTAGCCATATTTCTAGTATAAATCATTGTGCAAAAATTCTCACATGATGAAGGCCCTCCAAAATCCATTGTTGGGGTAATAACCTTAATTATTCTCCAATTATGTACTATGCAATACAAATACAAGATAATTGTACAAATAATAATGTACCTTCTCTTACTTGTCATTGAATTGTATTATTCGTACAGCACCTACTTGCCTTGAATCTTGTTCATACTTGATCAATTCTTTCATCCTCACATTCATCTTATTTTCATCCTCTCTTCTCCACAATGCCAAATTGTCTCTTTTCCCATGAGCACCTCTATTTCTTCTCTTGTTAAAATTGTCTTCCTTCTCTCAAGTTCAGTCATCTCTTCTTGGCTTCCTATCCTCTCATCTCTCTCTTCTTCTCTCCTCATATTTTCATTTTCTCTTTTTCCAAATTTCATCTCCCCTCTGTGTTTTCATCATCTCTATTTTCATTCCCTATACTTCTCTCCTCTTGATTCCCTCTTCTCATTTCCATGCTTAATGTTATTTCTTCTTAGTTTTTGTTCTTTCTATTTACTTAATGTATGCTTCATCTTCTTTCCTCTTGGTTTTTCATCCACTTGATTTTCATCTCATTCTCTCAACTTTTTATTTTTTCTTCATGTCTTTTTGTAGGTTCTTCACATTCCCCTCATTTTCTCATTCACTTTCAACTTTGTCTTTTTCCATAACTTTTTCAATACACCTTTTTTATTCTTATAATTTTCCATTTTTTTCAATGTGTTTATACCTATAGATGACTAATCCATTATCATGTCATGTCAAGATATAAATAGCATTGAGATCATCATCAATGGAGCCATGGGTATGGTAGTTTGGGCCTTTTGGATCAGACATGAAGGTTGTAAAGGGTGTCATGAAGGTTGTAAAGGGTTTTATTTGTTTTGTTGTCACAAAGGACAACTAGTTTTGTAATAATAAATAGAGCAATTGAAGTCTGAACTTTAATGTCTTCTTAGCAATGGGCATTTATATCACACACCATTTCAAGTAACAACATACTTAAAGGAGTGATGTTGTGCATATAGTGGACATGTAATATCCACTAAGTCACCACTCAAATTCTAACCCATTTTTTTTATAAAGCAAAATTAAATAAGAGACTTTAAAACCAAACATAAAATTGAGTCATGACAAGTTCAAAACGAAACAAAAATTGAAAAAGAGAACTTATTTAAATAACTAGGACCTTTACAAAAATACTTAGACTCAGCCCAATGGGCTTCAACAAAATCACAAGACTCAAAACAGCAGCACCAAGGGATGTTGTCACCAACTCAAATTTCTCTAAGCATGGTAAATATCCAAAGACTAACATAACATAGATACATAATGTGATAATTCAAAGCCATGTTAGGATAATAGCATATTGCATGGTTTAAAATCACACCGGATCCACAAATTCATTACACTAGAATATATGTAAAACCCTCATGGTTTGTAATGTTACATGGATAATCTATCAACTATTTGTTATGATCACTATGATGAACAATATCAAAAAACCTTGTAAACACAATATATATGTAAAATTATATCTTCATCATCTGATCTATTAATCATGTACGGTGGAGCCTTATGAAATATCTCAGGTTGCTGCTGTAGTAACAGGAACAAACTACCCAGCATTAAATGAAATGGTGAACCGGCCATTAAGGCACTGGTTTGAGGGATCATGAGATGTCTTACTCTCCAACTAAAATAGAAACGAAACCTCAGAACTTTGTGTCATCCAATACCCTATGGTAGTCCAATGCAAATGAAGGAGTAGGTGGCTAAAGTGAGTTAATGATATACCATAACCTCTCGGGACAAAACCAACCACCAGACTTAGCTCATGCTTATATATGTGAATGCTTAAAGCAAGGCTGCTATTTCTTTCGTAGCATGTGTCACATAACAAATTTGTATATATCGCACAATTATCCCATGTGTCATATAACAGATTTACATGTTTTACACATTTGTCACATAACAGGATTACATATTTTACACAATTGTCACATAGCAAATTTGCATATTTTACATAACTATAACATGTATCACACAAAACATTTACATGTTTCACACAATATATAAGTTTTAGTGCACAACATATGTGGCTTTCTTTGATATAGCGCTATACCAAACATGATATCTCCACAGAAAACTACATAAAATAATATATACATATAAAGTACATATATACACATTATTTCAATACTCTTAATAAGTATGTGAACCACATATTCTTTCTTGATACATATAATTTGAAAATACATGACCTACACACTTCACTTGTGTCTCCCATGTGTTGTATGTTTCCCATATATATATATATATATATATATATATATATATATATATATATATATATATATATATATACACACACACACACACATGCACTAGCTAAATGTTTCACTGGTGTAGGAATATTTCACATATCTTGACTATTACAAGTCTATTTCCAAATCTTTAATACAACACCCTTCACCACATGTTTCCATGATTTTCTCAAGCTGATCTAAATCATCCTCTTTCCTCATATATATATATATATATATATATATATACAAATATATATATATAAACATATATGTATGTATGTATATTGTATGTATATATATATGTGTATATATATATATATATACATTATCTATTATAACGCACCCGTGTATACATGATAATTGGGTAAACTAGCTAGTTCAGTTGGCTAAATACGTACCTAAAGCAACTTCTAAAAACTGCCTCATTCTTTCTCAACTCAACTGTTAAACTTCACTTTGCACTAACCTTCATTCTCAATACCGGATGCAACCTAAGGATATGTTTACTCTGTTTCTCTTTCTTTGTTGCCATCAGGTAAAGTTATTGTAGCAAAAAGAACTCCTTTTAAAGTAAGAGTGAGTCTCTTTATCCTCCACTATCTTCTTTTTTTCCATAAATATTTTTTATTTATCTTAAGAAAAACACAACTTCTCATTCAAGAAAAGAAATAAAAAGTATTAACTATTAAATATTCTCATAATGATGTTCATTAAATATTACTTTTATTCATATAGCTATTATTATCTACAATTGTAACATACGAAAATGAATTTTACTTTTCTACTTCCATACTATTTCTTTTTTTCCAGCTCATGTTCCTTTCATCCATAAGCTTGACTTCTTCCTTCCCGTTTTGACCAAACCTGATGTTTTTATGTCTTTTTATTTACATATCATCATATATTTATTAAAATATATTTATCTTATATTTACCATCATATTTATTTAGTTATTTATTTGTTTATTTTAGGCAAAAAAATAAATCCTTACACGCTAGGCGTTGAACATAAAACAGGTTCCGCTCATCTGTCATTGTAAGTAATACTAAAGAGAACACTTTCTATGTCATGGTCTTTCACAGAACAGCGTGAAAGGGGAGCTGCCTGATGTGCCCTCTGAACCGGAAAATGCAGGGCTTTATACGCTAGGTTTCCAACATATAACATGTTACCTTATTTTACATGATATTAAAGAGGATACTTTCTGTGTTATGCTTTTCATTGGAGCCCCGTGAAAGAAGAAAACCTTCATATGCAGACCATGAAGCCTCAGTCTTAGGAGAGGCCCTCTTTTTAATGTTGCTTTTCATGTTATTAGGGATGCACACAAGCCGAGTCGAGGCCAGGTTTGGTCAGCTCGAGTTCAACTCGGCTCACAAAACTCGAGCTTGATCACCTCTATTTGACTAAACAAAATCGAGCTCTAACTCGACTCATTTAACCCATTTAACTCATTTAGGCATTAACTTGTTTAGTGTTAACTCATGTAAACTTTAATTCATGTAACTTATCAAAATTTGTGTTTGCCGTAAAAGTTAAAACCAGTAATTTGGTGAACTAGATTTGACAATATTATATGGAGTACTGGTTTGCAAGTCGAATCGAGTATAAACAAGTCAAGTTCACTCATTTATCGTTTTGAGTATCTTTGTAAGCTCAAACTCGGCTCAACAAGTTAAGTTCACTCGTTTATCGTTTTGAGTATCTTTATAAGCTCGAACTTGGCTCGTATAAATGAGTGGAGCACAAGCTGAGGTTTTTTTTAGCAAGTTCGAGTCCCGCCCGAATTGGCTCAGCTCTTTGTGCCGCCCTATGCTTTTTTGTGAAGTTATCTGAATGAAAAAAACCTTTATATGCAGCCCATGGAGCCTCGTCTTACGAAAGGCTCCCCATTTCATGCTGCCTTTTTATAAGAAGGTATAATACAATTTTGAGGTGTCATTGTTTTTTGATATGTAAGTTGAAAAATAGAAAGATATTGTAAAAACTTACTCGAAATCAATTCGTTTAGAAAAAGTTGAATTCAAATTCAAATACATGCTCGAAATGTTAAACATTGATTAGGCCCTAAGATAAAATACTCCTGAAATTCAAATTAAGGGGTAAATACCGTATTTGGGACATTAATGCGGAAACAAACCGCGACAGAGCACGCACTGTCCTTCTCGACGTAAGTCAAGCGAGCCCAAAGGTATGTCTTGTTCTCATCGTATTCCCTTGTTTAGCAATTGTCCCAGAAATCACTTGCGGCCATTACCTAAATATTAAAGTATGAGGTGGATTTATAAGGAAATTGTTGAACCCACACGGAAATTTTTGTAAAAGAAAATGCCACAAGCGAATTTATAGAGGAAGCAATCCTCGTCAAAAGGCTTCCTTCCTCCTCGGGTTAGTGTGAGTTTGGTAGGAGAAGATGGGTTCTTCCGAACAAGAGAGGCTGCTTGAAGATGGAGATCCTGAAGATGGAGATTCCAATGTCAGTTTTCCTCTCTCTCTCTCTCTCTCTCTCTCTCTCTCTCTCTCTCTCTCTCTCTCTCTCTAGGTGACTGCATAAACCCGCCTTACCCAGAAAAAATCGCGGATAGTTTGAGAAAAATTTCGTGCATTATTTCGGTTTATTATGTTTTTGTCGATTCAATGGATGAAATCTTTAACAGGTTCCTCCTTGCTACTTTTATTGAAGACTTGGTTAATTTATGTACCATGACCTCGAATTATGTACAACTATTTTGTTGTCAAACAAGAAAAAAAAAATTCTAGGTTTGCCCTTTCCGTTTTCTTTTTTTGCTGATATCTCTTTCGGTGGTTGATTAGCGAAAATCTCCCTAGCGTGCATGTTGAAAGTCAGATTGACGATAATTTTGCTATTAAAAATCTGCAATCATATGTGTGGATCATCTGTTATCCTTCTTATTTTTCCGTCCGATCCACAAAAAGATAAATCAGATCCCTAGCTTTGTTGATCGTGACATATCCGTAGATTATCGAGTTTTTGCAGAAACTAATTCAATTAAATCTATGGTTCGCAGTTTTATTTGGCTGCAGATGACGTATATGAAAACTAATTCATGTATGTACACAAGAGTTTAATTCATTATAACATCATCAGATTATATATAGTATGTAGAATTATACGCCTGCACCTTTTTTTTTTTTTTTAGTTTTTTTAGATCTGAATCGTCCGATGACGCTTTAGGGGGAGTGTATGCCCTACGCCAGATGCCTGGCATAGGGATTCAAAAAATTAAACACTCATCTGGGTCTTGTCAGTTCCTGTTTTTTCCATTTTCTTGAACAGGATGAGGATGGAGTCACTAGATCAACTTGGTTGATTCAGCTATGTTTTTAAAAACAGGTCAGGTCAGGTCATTAATCTCGATAAATGATATGATCTGGGTCTTGTCACTTCCTGATTCTTCAATAAATTCTCCATCTTCTTGACCAGGTTGGGAACTGAGTGACCAAGTCAACTTGCTTAACTAAGCTAAGCTTTTAAGCACTGATCTATTCAGGTCATATATCTCGTTAAATGAGATTATGTCTTTTCCATTAAAAGAGCTTGTTTGTTTCTTTTTAACATCAAGGCATATGGCTCGAAAACTGTGCGGATTGTGAAGTGTTGAAATCCATGATTTAATGAAATAGAAGTAAAGACTGAGATCAAACAATATTCTGAAAATGAGAAGAGATTTTAAAAAAAGACAGAATACTTAGGCATTCAAATTGACTAATTTTGAAGTTTTTAAGTGTCTTTAATTTTCAATTTATTTGTCAGTTTGTTACCTAGGTTCTTCGGTAATAATGTGACATGATACTGTTCACAAACAGATTAAGAGAGAACCTATGATACTGTTCACAAACAGATTAAGAGAGAATCAATGAATATCAAGAACAAATAGTCTCAATGCTCTTCAAAGAGTAAGAACACATAATACTGCCCAACTGAAAACAGGAAGCTAACAAGAGAAAAGAAACAAAATACAAAAGAATAAAGAGAAGGATACCAACATGTATATGTGTATATGCTTTACCTCTAGCCATTGGGGCTAGCTGATGTCTAGTACAAATCTAGCTAAACTAAAACTGAAAACAGGAAGCTAAGAAAAGAAAAGAAACAAAATACAAAAGAATAAAGAGAAGGATACCAAAATGTATATATGTATATGCTTATGTAAAAATACAATAAGTTGTATATGTATTAAATATGTAATTATGTATACAATTATATGATCTAAACAAATGCATAAGGGAATATAAATTTAATTTCTTTCTCATTAGTTGAGCCTTCTTCTTGTTCGCTGGTGAATTGATATAAAAAATTCCAAATGCAAATGGAAGTCGCAGGTAGCTGGATTTTATTGTTGCAATGCTCCTTTTGGGTAGTTTTTTGCTGTAGTTTGCTCTATTTTAATGTTTTGAGCTTGAAATTGGTGGTTATGATCAATTCCATTATGGAGTCATGGTGTCACTCCTGATATATGATTTGGATGTTTTTGTTTTTAGCTCAGCATCACCATAGCAGTAGAACAACTATTACAAAATAAGTGTTTTATGGTGGTTTACTGAAATAACATGTTAAGGTGACAGACCTTAATGATTTGGGACATTGATGCTAAAGTGCAAGATGCAATTTGATTTGGATTAGAAATTCCTTTTATAACTGTGATTGTAATGGTTCTTTTTGCACCTGTGATATTTAGAACAAAAATGGACTATATACGGGAGATGGATCAGTGGACTTCTATGGGAGGCCTATTCTAAAACGCAATACAGGCAACTGGAGGGCTTGTCCCTTTATTCTTGGTACTGGTTATGCAAGCTGCCTGTCATCCTTTTTCTTTTTGTATTGGTTTCTTATGTTTTACTTGATACTTGATAGGCACATTCAGTTTATTATGTTAACAAGGTTGTGGTCTTAAGGTTTAAAGTGAACTATGAAATGCAGGGAATGAATGTTGCGAGCGTTTGGCATACTATGGCATTGCTACTAACCTTGTAACATACCTCACAAAAGTGCTACATCAGGGAAATGCTTATGCTGCTAGTAATGTTACCACCTGGCAAGGCACCTGCTATCTCACACCACTCATTGGAGCTGTTTTGGCTGATGCATACTGGGGAAGATACTGGACTATTGCTGTTTTTTCCTCTATTTACTTCATTGTAAGTGCCAACCCTCAATCATTGTATATGTTTCATTGTCATCTTAGTTGTAAAATTATGCAGATTCTGATGATGTTCTTTGCCCTTCTGTCTGGTATTTCATTCTCTAATCAAAAAGATGATTAACTCTATATCCTCGGATCTGTTATTGTAGGGGATGGGTACCTTGACTCTTTCAGCATCAGTTCCTGCATTCAAACCCCCATCTTGTGTTGGTGATAATTGTCCAGAAGCAAGTGCTGCACAATATGCTATATTTTTTTTTGGCCTTTATCTGATTGCTTTAGGAACAGGTGGAATCAAACCATGTGTATCATCCTTTGGAGCTGATCAGTTTGATGATTCTGACCCAGAAGAAAGGGTGAGAAAAGGTTCTTTCTTTAATTGGTTCTACTTTTCTATCAATCTTGGAGCTCTTGTTTCAAGCAGTTTGCTTGTGTGGATACAAGACAATGTTGGCTGGGGCTTAGGATTTGGTATTCCAACAGTATTCATGGGTCTTGCTGTTGGGAGCTTCTTCTGTGGAACATCTCTCTATAGGTTTCAAAAACCAGGAGGAAGCCCTTTGACGAGAGTTTGCCAGGTTGTGGTTGCGTCTGTCCATAAATGGAATGTTGACGTCCCTCTTGATAGCTCCCATCTGCATGAAGTAACAGATAAGAACTCTGCCATTGAAGGGAGTCGGAAATTGGAGCATACTGATGAATTCAAGTAAATTTTTGTCCAAACCTAACTACATAAGCTTTCATTGAACGTATTTGGTTGTTTAGACGATAGCACTGTATGGGTTTGGGAATGAAGTGTAATTTTGGAAATTACCTTATGTTTGCAAATTTCAGTGCTGTCCATGTTAGTTTCCAAATATCCCATTCCATGAGTTGCCTGTCTTCCAGATTCGTTTGTGCATGTTATTTTGAGTTTTGACCGTATTTTTTTTCTTTAGGTTTCTTGACAAAGCTGCTACTGTGGTTGATATTGATATCAAGACCAATCAGTTTACAAATCCATGGAGACTTTGCACAATTACACAAGTTGAGGAGCTGAAAATTCTTGTCCGCATGTTCCCTATATGGGCTACTGGCATAGTATTTTCTGCAGTCTATGCACAGATGTCTACCATGTTCGTGGAGCAAGGGATGACCATGGATGCCTCTCTTGGTTCATTTACTATTCCTCCTGCATCACTTTCTGTGTTTGATGTACTGAGTGTGATCTTGTGGGTCCCCATTTATGACCGCATACTTGTGCCAATAGCTAGAAAATTGACAGGTAAAGAGAGAGGATTCTCTGAGTTGCAGAGAATAGGCATTGGCCTCTTCATATCAATTTTGTGCATGACTGCAGCTGCATTAGTTGAAATTAGGCGCTTGCAAATTGTTAAAGAGCTTGGTTTAGTTGATTCCTCAGTAACTGTTCCCATGAGCATCTTTTGGCAGATACCGCAGTATTTCTTGATTGGTGCTGCGGAAGTATTTACTTTCATTGGACAGCTTGAATTCTTCTATGATCAATCTCCAGATGCAATGCGGAGTCTCTGCAGTGCCTTCTCTTTGCTGACTACTGCACTTGGTAATTATCTGAGCACTTTTATAGTGACTATCGTTACTGCAGTGACCACGAGAGGTGGAAGTGCTGGTTGGATACCTGATAACTTGAATGAAGGTCATCTTGACTACTTCTTTTGGCTGCTGGCTGGGCTTAGCTTTTTGAATCTCTTGGTTTATGTGTCTTGTGCTGGTTGGTACAAGTGCAAGAAGACCTCGTGATTATGTTTCTCAAGTGCATGCTTCTGATCATTTATTTACCATGCACCCTGTATATATTCGTGGCAAACTTTTAGACATTAAAAGATGTATTTATTTCCTATTCTGAAAATCAAATCACTGTAATCAAATCACTGTGGGTACAAGATTGTACTCTTCTATTAGCTTCACTTGGATGCTACAAACTTCTGTCGAAGCAGTGTCCCCCTCGAGGATGAAGTTATGTACACAGATAAAAGTAGGCTTTGCTGTTGGCTGTTTCTAGTTAAATATAAAGTACAAAAACTTGGCTCTGATAATTTTTTTCTGTTTGCCTGTTGTACTGGAAGTCTCACATCTTGGTATCTTTGGTATTCTGATGTCTTTATTTTATTTTTAATTTGTGGAACCATGCTGAAGGCGTGAGACTTGGTCGCACTCCAGAGTCCAGACTAATAAAATCCCATGTCTGATACCCGTCCCCATTGCTCTGTTTATTTTTCTTGGCAAGAAATGGTATCTGCTGTATATATGCTGGCGTGCCATTTATTGTATTCACTTGTAATTTTCAGTTTATTTTGATGGTGGTGGCAATTTTGATTGGCTGTGCTTATCCAGTACTCTTTCTGTTATGACCGATGGGCGGGAAGAGTGCTAGAGCGAGAGGGTATGCGTGCCCGCTTGTTTATCAGACGTGAAATACTTGCGGGTCTTTGTTGGTCTGGTGAAGGGCAGAGTCCGGCATGATAATGAATTGGAAAACTTGTGTTAGGAACTGCAGCTTTCAGTGGACAATGAAAGTTAAGGTAGTGTTTGATGCTCCAAAAGTAAGATTATGGAATGTATTAAGATTATGGAAATAGCATTCCATAATCTTAATTCTGGAATAGGTGGGATAGGAAATGACATTGTGTTCATTTTTATGGATAGGTTTCCCTGGAACCACCAGCCTGTATTTGATGGAACCTGGAGCCTGGGGTGATTATAACACTCTTTTCTTTTTTATTTTCGTGAACTACGGGGTGATTTTCAAATTTCCTGTATATTGGTATAGTTCCCCGTTTTTAACGCAGCTTTTCCATTTTCTCGCATGAAATTCATGCATGCTTTCTTTTTCTTCTCTCCCTTTAAGTTTTTTCTCCACCAACCGATAATCCGAAGGCTGGTTCCGACCAGCCTCTGCCGCCCAACGTGCCGCTGCCCTACCCCATGTTGTTTTCCACTTTTCTTTTCATTCCTTGTAGCTACTGGATTTTGGTGGTTTAGCAGCGATCTCTCGGTATCTCTGGCCAGTCCCTCTTTCTGGGTAAAATGGAAGTGTAAAACGGAAGTGGCCGCCCTTGCATCAAATGACAAAATCTTATCGGGGCCATTTAATGTATTAGAAGTTTCCATAAACTTATTTCAAGAATTGAAGAAATGGAAACAAAATCCAGATTTTGAAAACCTCTTTGTGTTTGTTGTACTTGGGTTTATGTTTCAGGAAATAAATTTCTCAAATTGATAAGAATGAGAGAAGAAAAAACAAAATAGTTTGATTAAGCATTGCTTAAGAATCAACGGTAACTTTTTTTGTCCTGAAATTTTTTTTTTCCACCCCATGAGATGGAAAGAAATTTTTGAAAACCAATCTAACTTCCACTTTTTTATCCCAAGTTTGATGTGTAAGAAAAATTTTCAAAAATTTGAATTTTATTTACATGATTACAGGAAATATCCTGCCATCAAACGGGCCCATCAGGAAAATCTTTGGGTGGGACGAAGATTCCAGAAACAGATTTCGAGATCCGACTCAAACCGTCGGGAATTCTATCCAACACTTGTTAATTCTGGAGAGGGGAGCAATTCTAAAAAATTGGATTTCAGTGTTACGAACACGCGAAGGAATCTTTTGCCGACATGATCCGGGTTCACCTCGACACGAGTTGCACTTAAGACCTTCACTGACGTCAAGGTTCGGACACTAGGTGTCTATTTAACCCTAGCTTGCTCGTCCAGCTAATTATAATAATAGGATTTATCCATAGAAGCGCCGTTCATCTGAATAATCTGAAGAATGGTTAATCTAAAAGACTTTCAAGTTGAATAAATACCAAATATATCTTCTCGTCCTTTTGTAAAGTAATAAAATTGTTAGTTTTCTAGATGCATAAATATGACTCTCAAATTGTAACGTGAGAAAGAGAGACTCTAGGAATTCTTCATTATTTCCAGATTTTAACTTTAGTATTACTTGGTTTTAGTTACGTCTAACCTAACGGTAGACTAATAAAAGAACTAAGGTATCTTCCCACAAAGAATATTAATAAAGCATACTTGTCCAAAGCCAGTAAAATGAGTGTTCACAAAAAAACAGACTGATAAATAAGAAGTGACTTTGATTCTCACTGGAAACTAAAGCGCACACACACGTTTACATGTATATTCATACAAAAATAAAGGCAGATAAAATATTTGTAGAAATTTGTATCTCATTCATTTAGAATATATGCCTTTCATAAATTTTTTCACTTATATTAATCTTTTTGTCAAATCCTATTTATATTTAGAAATTTGATTGTTTTAGTTCCTGAAAAACTACAAGTAATTGAGCTAAATTTTAGTTTTTTTTTTAATAGCATGCCATGATTAGTTGATTACACTAACTCTGCAAGTAGCCAAAATGTTAAACATGGAATAAAATAGGAGTTTCTAAAGCTTTTAGGCTTGAACATGTTTATCTTTTCCGTACTAAATAATATTGAGAATTTCCAAAAATTATGGCATCTAATAAATTTAACTATTTCATTATATACATGCAAATGTGTATATGTACATACACACGCACACAAAAGTCAAGTACATGATGTCTGTAAGAAACCGATATAGATATAAATCTATATCAATTCAAGAAATCACTATTAATGAATAACAAAAGCTCTTCAGCATGGCCGACAGACAATGTGTATCGAAAGCACAACAAACAGTATAAAAAGTAACCTTGTATTTCACCAAAAATGCTCCGACAGATAGCATGGATGAGAAATAGGAGAGCCCCTTATTTACACAACAAAGAGCCTCTCTATCTGTTTGGGCAATTTGTAGCAAACAAAAGCTCACAACTGCTAGAGAACTGCAACAACAGAATAAACAGAAAAGAACTAAGCATGAACAAGAATACAAATGAATACAAGAGGAAATAAGTCCCTACACAGTAGATGTGTATTATTGCATTTCTCTACTTTTCTCAAACTTGTGGCTTCCTAATTGTCAAGCAAATGGAAAAACAAAGGAACGGATGGGCCTTCGTAAGGGAGTCAGACTGATAGTCTAAAGTTAATTTGGGCAACATGACAGTCATCTCCAAAAGCTCTCCATAAACATAATAAAAATCCACCTCAATATGCGTGATTTGCTCAAGTACAATTGTGGTGATGTTGATGACCTTGTTAGAACCAAAGTTTGACAAACCCATTAAAAAGCTGCTATAACTTTATACTCAGCTTCAATAGATGAAAAATAATATTTTTGTCGTTTCTTGCATTATTAGGGGTTTGAGGAACCACTCAGAATATGCAACCCAATGGCTGCATGGTGATGATTTGGAGCCCTTCCGCTCCTATCCCCTCCTAACAACCTTTCCCCCCTTTTCTTCCTCTGATTAGCATTAATATTTTATTACATGAACAGTATGCACTATATCAATTAGAGAGATAAGATAGAGCCTCAGTAAATGATGGTGCTAAGCGCGACTCTCTAAGAAGGTGTTTGACTACTCCAGCCCTGGTTCCAAGGTTCTAATATCTCATGGGGCCCAACTTAAATGCGTAGATTTGTCTCACTCTAGATTTTCAGACCATGCATTTAAAATCTCCATTATCCATGGATTTATGGTGAGAGGGACGCACGTCTAACTTTAGATATATGAAGAGGAATACTAAAAGTTATGCCTTAAGTTATAGCTAATTTTCTCTCATAAATGTTTCTATAATATCCTTATACTTTTGAAACTTTTCACAAATATGCTATGTGTGTCACATTTTCATTTATGGTCTAAAAGATCCTAGTAGATGCTTAAAATCATATATAGAACATTAGTATAAACTTGTTTTTTTAAACATACTATCGAGAACTTTTCGTTAATAGATGTAATATATATATATATATATATATATATATATATATATATATATATATATATATATATATATATATATATATATATATATATATATATATATATATATATATATATATATATATATATCACATCAGTTATGTAAAAGGTTCTTTGTCTCTTTCAACTATTGTTGTATCCTTTGCACATCCCTCATTCTGAGTTGAGCAGAAGACACCATCCAGTTTTTTTACTTTTTTTTTAAGAAATTACAAGTCGGAGCCTAACAAATGTGTTAACATCAAACAACTGCTCATTGTTTGAACCACATTAAACGGCCCCTCAACTTTTGAATTTAATTTGAAACAATCATTTTCTCATAAGAAATATTAAAATAACAAGGCAAAAGACACCTCACCATTTTCAATCGAATATTATTTTAAACAGTCTAACAAAAATTTAGGAAAAAATGCATCCTCACCATCTAGTGAGGGTCCGAGACCCTCATTGGATAGTGAGGGTTGAGGTTGTCTTCTCCTTCCACAATGTCTATTTTTTTTCTACGAGCAGCCATTGCGTCTTCATTTATAATCAACAAGAGAAAAAGTGAAGTATTTTTTGCTTGTCGCAAGAAAGCTATTAACAGCAGATCAACTTAAGGAAAATCCATTGTCAAGTGTAGCATACACCAACCACAGGAACAGCCACATAAAAAATAAGGGTTCCATCTCACCAAGTAAGTCAGCAGGCTCTTTTAATTTACTGTTGCCCACCAGAAAGATGTATCACTTATGAAAATGGTCTCCCCATCAGCCGTTCATAGAATCTCATTGGTCTGGTCATTTTCATCTCTCTATTATTGTCTCTCTCTCGTGTGTTTCCCTCAACCGAACCATCTCCCTCTCAACCGGATGCCCTCTTCTATCTTCAGACCTCTCCCTTTCTTATTTTCACTCTCTTTTGGGATGTTTTTTATTTGGCAGTTGGAGGAGTGTGTCTTTCCCCTCATACCAGCAAATAGAGGGTGTTGGAGGTGACGACAGTGTATAGTCTTAGCCGTTTGGGGATTGGTGGAGCATTTGGGGTGGCTGTTGGGGACTCTATAGCAGCTATGACCCTATAAGAAGGGTTGAGCACATCTAATCAAGCCTAATTTTATTAAATATATAATTATATTTTTTACCATGATGGGTTAATATTTAAAGTGGTTAGGGAGCATGGAATAAATTTGGATAATGTGGGGAAGGTTTAGGACTATTTTAATGAACTCTTGATCCATGCTATTATTGATATGAATATTACATTGCTTGTAGGAAAAGAGTACTTATGATGGTTTGCATGGTAAATTAAGATTTGTAAGGATGATAAAACACATAAGTTATTAAAGTTTGGACATACGCTGAGGTGCGATGAAATTGCTCGTTCATATTGATTTGGTTAATTTTTGCTCTTACTAGTGAGCTGGTGTAGTCATCATCAAATTGACAAATAGGGAAGCATGATTGCTAGGATGACTCCTCAACTAAGAAAGAAAGTTGAAAAACATACTATCAATAGGTTGAATTGAGGTATTGGAATTTAAATCAATCAGCCATAAACTCGAAAAGATGAAAAAAAATTATTACGGGGTTCTATGGGCTGATTCTACCTTTCGGTGCCTCTTAAGATGATGACCAATGACTCGATGGTCTTAGTTTTTACCTATATAGATTTTTAGAGTGATGTGAATGGAAAAACTTATCGCTTTGAATTTTTGCAATTAAACCGGGCACATCGGGTAGACCTTAAGTCATAATTTTGGGGGTTTGTGGTGACACACGACAAATATGGAGCCATTCCAAGCAAATCCTTACTTGAGGCCAAATATAGAATGTGTCTTTTTCAGGATCATTGAATCCTATGATTGTGTTTTGTTTGAATGATGTGCGGTATAATATGTTTAATGTTGTATGAATACATGTGAGATTGATTGACTGATATTAAAAATTATTACGGGATGACATATGCATGCTAGTAATTAAAATTGTTTAGGACAGATTAGGCGAGATATCGAGGCCAGTATCTCCTTCAACCCCAATTGTGCATTAGTGTGCATTGTACTATGATATGTACATAAGACAACTATTAGTCAATCAGAGATCGAAACTACTCTCCATAATTCCACTATTTTTTTGTATGATGTGAATTTTATGAGATTTTGTTTACATTACCATTGGACAGTGATTCGATTGAATGGACTTAACAGATAGAAGTACCTATAAAGCATGATGCCTAGCTAAGAGTATTGATTGACTGTGTTACCTCTTATGGAGGTCATTTGATGTATGGGTGCACTCATGAAATGAACCAACCTAGCATGTCAGCCGGTTTTACTGTGAATATACTCTTATAATGATAAGGTAAAAAAGAATAATTGATTGGAGCCAGTGGGTTATAGCAAAGTATTTGGAAATGTCCCAGTCTCACCACTGGTCTCGCTTGCTTAAAGTGTAGGTGGTGCAAAGTCTTAGGATATCATTATGTGATGTGCTTGGAGTCCTGCCTTCCCAACCTGGGTGTCATAAGAAATGCTAAACAACTTTCCTTAGAATTCACATATCCATAGATGATTGCTCTATCGCTGCAGTGTGAATGGATCTCTATAGTTTCGGGCCACCATGGGGGTTGTATCTCGACTATAGGTTATCATGGTGTGTATGCGCCTGTGTTTTGCATTCACAGGAGTTGTCAATTCACTAAATCAAATGTAAATGAAATGAATGCGAATGAAGTGAATTGCTTAAATTGAATGTGGTGTGTAGATTATGGCTATTGAGAGGTCCATACATATTGTGAAATATGTGAGGGACTCCCATAACAACTCATATGATTGCATATGTGTATCATGATAGCATAGTGATTATGTTTTCATGTATGTTATATTCAGATTTAAGCCCTTACCTTAGAGGATTAGGGATTTATCTGGTTTGTTGTCATACTATGAAGGTTAATTCTTATGTTGTTCACCTTTTTTATGTTTTGGCGGACCTAAGGTAACATGTTGGTCAATGGCTCCGCTCACATCCTACTAGATAGATTTTAGGTCTATAGTCATGCCAACACGTCATGTTTAGTCTCATTGATGTCTTGTTTTTGTTTAGACATCAACGCTTTGGTTTTGAGGGCATTTTTCTCACATGTGTCATTGATAAATGTGAAGTCATTTTATATTACCTGAATTTGCTACATAATAGAATGTGTGCCACATTGTCATTTTGATTTGCATAACTCCTTTTTAATTGTTGTGTCATCGCACCTTGACATTTTATTGAAAAAAAATCATGTTTAAAGGGTTCGGGTGGGCACTCTCTCTGTTCATATTAGGCCCCAACAACTTTGCTTAAGAATTTAGTACATATTGTACTACTCGGGTGCATTGTATTTCTTCTTGTCCATTGTGTTATCAATATCATTATATTTCTAAATATCAAAGTGTTGTTGTTTGCTTACTTTAAAATTCATGCTTTTATCTTTTTTTTATTGATGGAACTATCTTTTGCAAATTCCCATCATGGGCTTTTGGAGAAGACAGCTTGAACCTATAATTCTACACAACTCCTACACTGTCCATTCTCATGTTGGTTCTTAGGCTCATTTCTCCAATAGGAGTGGAAGTTTTGTAGCTTTTGTGTGAGCAATAGTACATAAACTCTTCCTACTTCATGTATTTGCCACTTGGCACACATGCTTTATAAATTATAATAAAATCTGCTCACCGAACAACAAAACACTATTTAGTACGTCCTGTGTACGTTTTTGTCCATGTGTCCGGTTTTGTGGTCCAGCCCACCTAAACAAATAGATAACAGAGGGAATTAGCATTCTTCTTGAAGAATCTTAACCTATGTCTCTTACACGACCAGCACCCTCACCAACTATAACCCATCAAACATGCTGCCCAAATAAGAACAACACATACACGATTGGAAAACCCTCTTCTTATCCTCAATTTAACTTTAATTAGTACCCAACAAGAACCCATGCAGTTGCAGCCCTATTGAAGAATAGCACAGAACCAAATGGTCTCTTTTCCCAACATTCTACACTCAATACTTCATTCTCAACCATCCAGACTCGGATTCAGAGAAACAGCCCTCTATAAACATGAAATATCAGTTTCATCATAACTCACGTGCTAAGACTGACAATAATCAGATTCCTCTATCAGAAATTAACAAGCAAAATTCAAACCTCGAATCTATTAATCTACTTGAATCAAAAATTGAAATTTGGATGACCCTTACATTCTCTACCGTTCTTCTCTCCCTCTCTTTCTCAATTTCTCGTTTGCCCCCTTTCTCCCTTGTGTTCTCTAGTTCTCCCTCTTTCTTCCTTCCTTTCTCTCGTTCTTCCTCTCCCGTTCTCCCCTTACCTCTCCGTCTTCCTCACCCATGCTCTCAAACCCTCTCTCGTTTTGAGTTCGTGCGATAAAAACCCTCCCCTGACAGTTTTACAAAATCAACCAACAAAGAAAGAAAATTTTTCAAAATCACTCAATCTAGTTTTGAATGTTCTAAATAACATCTTTTTAAAACTTACGGGCGTAATACTTTGAGTTTTCCTTCTTTCTCGTTTGCTACCACCTTTCACGGTTGTCTATTTGGTGCCTGGTAGAGTGAAAATGTGGAGGGGATGGGCTCGAGTCCTCCCTTCAGACCGCAGGACCGGGAGATGGCGACTCTATGCCGTTGCCGGCGCATCGGCCGGTGGAGTCATCGTCCTCGCCAACTCCAACGCTCTCGAATCATATTTAGGCGAATCTGGCTTCGCGTCTGCCTGTGCCGTCAGGGTCAAGTCCGGCTGCAGTGGCATCCTCCGTTCTTCTCGTGCGATCTTTACCGTGAGCCAATTCCGAATCGCCGGTTTTTCTCGTCTTCTTTGGGCTTTTTAAGTTTATTCTTCTTCTCTGGCTCTTATGGTATCTTCTATGGTTTTGCCCCCTTGTATGGTTCGGGATACGAGGGCAGTTTGCTTGCAACGTCATCGATTATAAGTACTCACTGCAGGGAGTGCAGGTCGGCTCAGACCACTATCGCCGGCAACTATCAGCAGTATGCAATCTCGATTGCCCCTTCTTGTTGTTCTAAGATACTTTTTCATCTAGTTATTTCAATGTATGTTAACTATTGCTTGTTTATTTTTCTTTTTTGTTCATCTTCTTTTTCAGACTGCATGAGGTTGTACATGAGTTTATGAATTTGTTGATTGTCATCGCGCTGGAAACATTATAGGTTAATGAAATGGTATTGAATAGCTAAGGGTGAAATTCAACGAGAATCCAAAAAGAACAATAGGCCCCTACGAACCTAGATAAGCTCACGATAGTACTCTAAAAGCTCAACCCCAATATATACAAAAGTTTTAGAAGGAGAAGCTCCAACAGTAGAAATTTTAGCCCTTGGGCTAGCTCAGTCCGCTAGACTTTGCTTGAGAGAGAAAAACAGAGAAGAAAAATACGTGAAGGAAAAATTCAATAAAAAATGAGAAACAAAAATTATATATAATAAAAGATCTAGTCACAAAGTCTAGATATATGTTGTCCAAGAGGGTCATCTGGGATTCCCCGCCACAAATTGCTTCCTTCCAGTGAATCCAACTGTACAATGTGTATGGAACATCCAAAATTATAAGATTTAAAATAATTGATGGAATGTCTAAATTATAAGATTGCAAAGGTTCACAAAAATCTGATGCTTCAGTCAGATCTGTTACAAGCCGGCAGGCCTAAGATTGTTAATTGAACTCATTTTATAAAAACTGATTTACGCATTGGATTTTTTGTGTTTTTTCAGTAGTATAGCTTTGAACATTTCATGCACATTTGTACAGTTTGTTATACCAAGAACAACATTAGGTTGTCTGAAAAATTGGTTGATGCCATAGATGGCATATTCTTTAGATTCTCTCTCTTCCTATGTCACATAGAAGAAGAAGAATTGATACCTTGTTACACACATCATTTTTGGCTCATCTCTTTCTGTAATATGCATAGTACTCCTTTCAAGGTATAGGAGAAATACAATGCACTCTCCCTTTCTCCAGCCTTTTCCTGCTTCCCAAAGCGAAGCCGAGCGACCTGGCTGAGCTAGTTGGCCCTTGGCCAATGATAAAGCCAAAGGTTACCGGGTGAAGGGTACACCAAAGATGGCTGAGCTTGGTAGGACTTGGCATGGTCAGTCAGGTGCTAGTGTCCATGGCACTCTCAATCGAGGCCTACCAAAGCTTGGGCACTTGGTTGCAGGTGGTTTAAGGGCTCGACCACTCGGGTGTATCCCAAGGGCTGGAATAGGTTGCCGAGAGGGTCTACTTGCAGCAAACAAACCACATGTGAAGTGTCTAAGTGTCAAGTTCATGGGATGGGAATGGGGCATATGCCATGTGATTAATGAAATGCACTAAGGAGGATAAATACTCACTTGGCTTGAGACTACATCAGCAGTTGCTGCAATAGGTTCATTTGCCCGTCCGATTGTGGGCAGGGCTTTGTAATTTTAGGCTGCACATAGTCTAGGGCCTTCCTCCTCAAGTAGCTTCTCTCGATGCTGCCTGCTGGCCAAGAGGGTAGGTATCCACTGCCGAGGTTGGTGATTGGATGGTTGCTGGATATGGCATATGTGTGATGGTTGTTATGGTGTAGATTTAAGGGCTTGCCGAGGAGACCGCTACGGGACAAGTTTCTGGCTGCAAGGTGTGGTCTGATTGCCTTTTCCATTGTCATGCTCGATTTGCATTCGGCCTCCTTTCGATAGGGAGTGCTCGCATATGTGAAATGTCTGCTAAAGTCCAAGGATGGTGGCTAGACTGGCCATCGGGACGTGTGATTTCACAGAGTTTGAGGATGGGAAACTCGCTGTAGATGTGCACCACCAGAGACAGTGAGAAGGGAGGCTCGATGTTAACACTTGCTTAATCTCACTCACATACCCAAGGAGAAGCCCAACTTTGAGAAGTAATTGTATTCCGTCTTAGGGTTTTCAATGCCCATTAAGCTCAAGATATATCCTTTAAACAGGGTATCGGGTCTTCTCAGTTGCTAACTACTCACCTGACCCACTGCTGACTAAACAATGTGACAGCCACTCGACTTAAGTCCAAACAGAAACATGGAAATGAAATACTACCAAAAGAAATGCGATAAAAGGGAAAGACAGTTTGATGGTGTTAAAGAGTATTTTTGCAATATTAGAAAGTTCGAGAGGAGGTCTTTAAATATTTTCTTATAGTAGTTGGACTGTTTTTGTAAAGTATGTACCGCCAGCCCTAATCTCTTTTAAAGGAGATCAGGGTTACATTAATGATGATTCTTTTTGGCTCTCTTTCTCTCATCGTAACATGGTATCAGAGCCATCTTCTCCTGTGCCGACAACTAAGTGAGTTTTCCAGCGATCATTTCCCGCGGCCTCTTCCTCCGACGATCTCTTCCTTCTTCCCTCTTGTCATTTCCCATCTCTATTCCATCTTACCAACCAATAAGGAGACGGTAAGAGAATAGAGGTTGGGTGTGCTGCGTGGAGAAGGACGTGATCATGCCTATGTGGAAGGCGTGATCAGATCCTTGAGTGGATCTCGTGGATGTTGCTGCTGTTGTGATCAAAGTTTATGGTGACTGTGAGGGGCAGAATGACCTATAGATCGTGAATGTAAAATTTGTAAGTTGAAGTTTAATGAGTTGTGGATTGTTGCTGATCGTATGTATGAGATCTATCAGTTGATTGTGTTGATCTTTTTGCCGTGCATTGTGGACAACCAGATTTATGTGGTGTGGCTATATTTAGGAATAGCAGTAGACATTAGTCGATGGTGGAAGTAGTTGCTATCATCGACATAAACTATTGATTCAGAATTTACTGTCTCTTGAGGTTTCTTACATGTGTTGCAGTAATCGACTGCAACTATTTTATTGATTGTGTGCGTGCCCCTGTGTTTCCTCCTGTTTTGCTGCCTAAATCACTGCCTGAATTTCAGCCTGTGTTGCTGCTTGTGTCGACTGAAAGTATTCAGTATTTCTGCCTGAGTTGCTGCCTGTTTTATTGAATTTTTGATTTGATGTTGGAGCCGTAAGTGTTTTCCAGATTCTTCCGTGCTGCAGTGAGTTTGATATTCCTCTAATATTCGTAATCAGCTGGGTCTTCTTTATTTACTATGGCTGAAAATAGTAAATCTGAAAGTTCTACTGAATACAAGATGACCGAAAATTCATTCTCTTATGGAACCACGATCAAACTGAATGGTTCAAACTACAAAATATGGTTTAGGGTGTTCATAATGTCTGTAGCTGGTCATAGGAAGAAATATGTTCTTGAGGAGGATGAACCTACTGAGAAAAGAAGAATATATGCTGTGTGGGATGAAGATAATTACATTGTTATGTCTTGGATCATGAATAGTGTGGAGTCTCATATAGCTCCAACTATTGCATATTATACCAAGGCTAAAAATATGTTGTCTTTTTTGAGGAAGACATATTCTCATACCACTAATGTAATTAAAATTCTACAATTGGAAGAAGAGTTATGCAACATACGGCAAGGGGATCAGGACCTATCTCAATATTTTGCTACATTGACTGCTGCATATGAACATATGAAAGCTCTTCGTCCACCTTGCCAGCATTGTTATGCATCACACTTTGAAACTGGTATGGTAGCAAAGTTTCTAGAGGATCATTGTTGGGACAAGCATCATCACCTCCGTTCGAGCGTTTCCTCTGGACGTGGCAGAGGTAGAATCGCCACAGGCAAAGGTCCTTCTTCATCCCAAGCAGCCCATTCAAACGCAACAATATCTATGGTTGAGTTTTATATTGATCCTTCCATATCCATGTCATATTCCCTTAAGGATGAATATGATCATGTTCTTGCTCATAGGTCTACCTTTGCATCTGCCAATGCTACTGTTATAGATTCAGTATTCTCTGTTGGTGCTCCTACTGATGATCCAGGTATGACATGGATGACAGGTTTGACATGGGTAGTAATTCTTGACAGTTACAACATTGAGCACATAGTAATCTACACAAAAGTGCCAGCTACCATCCTTTTTCTTTACCAGCAAGTCGGGAGAGGCGAATGGACTGTGACTGGGCTGGATAATGTCCTTTCCCAACATCTCCAGCACCATGCTTTCTAAGGCCTCCGCTGCACTTGATTATACTGATAATGCCTCTATTTGATAGCAGCAGTACCAAGTTGCAACATTATGTGATGATCGCTGTCCCTGCTTGGAGGCAGTCCTCTTGGAGCCCAAAACACCTCTTGGGACTCCTGCATTATTTGTCCAAGTTTAACTCCATCGATTTCTGTCTGCTGCATCCAGTTATTGGGCTTACTCAGGGATTGGTTATTCGTAGCTAGCAGCAAGAAGGTAGCTTGATGTCTTCTTCATGAGCTTCAGTGCCAATTCTTTTGCAATTGGTTTCCTTGATGCTGCTTCTAGTGTGAACTGTCCTTGGTCCCTGTCCTTGAAATGCATTTCCATCTTAACAAAGTCCTACTACCTCGCCTCTGTCTCTTAGCCATTGTATACCAATTACCAAATTGGCCCCTGCCATGGCCAATGTGTACAACTCTATGGGAAAGCGGTGGCCTTGAATTTCTAATATTTCATGACTGCACTTTCCTCCGCTCTTCAGGGTGCTAAGGATGCAGGTTGAGGATTGTAAAGAGCATGGCCATTGAAGTAAAGAGCTTGCTTGGGGGTTAGGCCCCCTACCTTTATTCCAACAAAATGGATATATACAAGGGAAGACCAAAACAAACCTTTATAATGAGCACAAAGGATTGACCGAACCCTTCACCAAAAAAAAAGAAAAATTGATAACATAGCCTACAAGCTATGCCTATACATATTCAAGTTAGCAAAATAGGCATGAGGATCATTGGCCTGATCCATGATCAGACGTCCTAAGTCAATTGTAGTAGCACCCTTCTCCACAAAAATTCTCATTTGAATTTGGTCAAGACACCCAATCCAACCTGCATTTGGCCTTCTTCCTTCCAGTCTTTGTCTAGTTTTCCTCAACCAATCTTTAGTAGGGGAAACAATTATATAGTCACCACCATATTCCTTATGTTATCTGAGAATGCGCTCCAATACTTCCATTTCTCCTTCATGAATCCTTCCACAATCCTTGATAATCACCACACAACCCATTTGCCCATTATCCACGTAGCTTAATCCAACTATTTTCGGTCCATGCCTGGTTTGAGCTCTACCAATGTTAATTAACATTCCATTTCTATCTGAGCCTATGGTGTCTACAATGTAGAGCCCAGTATCCATCCGAATTCTCAATTTAATTTCTGTCTCAAGAGGCCATTTGATAGAGGAAAAACTATCCATGCAGTTTTCCAAACTTCTCTTTTGAACCTACTATTCTGGGGGTTCAAGACTGTCATGGAAACATCTGTTTCTGAGGCGCCACATATTCCAGCAAACAATTAAGAAGACTGTAGAAACACAAACCACAAGAATAGGGCAAGGAACAAACACACGATGTACGTGGAAAAACCTCAAAACGAGGAAAAAACCACGGGGAAGCTCTAACCTAGGGGCACACCGCAACCCTAGGAGAGAGAAAATCTTATTCACTTAACTTCAACAATAACACGTAAGTGAGAATATATAGGGGAGAGAGGAGATGGCACCT
>JAANDH010001086.1:3233-51070 GCA_011799765.1 Nymphaea thermarum
TAACCGAATTAGAGCGAAATCTCAAGCCTACTTAAAGTCTTAAGAGAACACTAAAATGATTTCAAAATGACTTTTCAAGCTTTCCAATGATATTCACAAGGATTTCCTTCTAGTTTTCCTCAAAATATTTCACATTCTCAAACAATTCTTCAAGAATCTTTTCAAAAGTTTGAAACATCAAACTTTCAATATTTTTCTATACCGCATATAGAATAAAAAAGATGTTTAGGTTAAAACGAAATGCATCAATGATAAACATAGCCCTTGGGTTGATTACCCCCGGTAAAGGCGCCGGGAACGGTCGATCCTTGTACCGACGGGCGAGTCCCTTTCTTTCCTATTTTAAAACAAAACCTTATTTTTCTGGAGCACTCCAAAACAAATGAAAATTTTGGGATGCAAACAGTACCCCTTCAGTGGCTCAGCCTTCCTTTCTTCTTCTTGTCGTTCTTCTTCTTCTTCCTCCCCCCAACTGATTTTGCCCGCTGCTGCCTCAGTCAGAGGCATCCGTTGCATTTCCCCTTATCTAGTTTACTTGCTGTAACTTGGGTTTCAAACTTGAATGTGCAGTCTGCTGCAATAATATTAGGTGGTGGAGCTGGAAGCCTGGAACTCGCCTTTACCAACTTACCCCATTACCCGAAGAAGAGCAAAGCCTACGGTATGCAAGTCTGATATGCGTTGTTAAATCCAGTAGATTCATTCCTTTTTTATGTTGATATTTGGTTGTTTTCTTTGTTTCGTCTTCACGTTCTATGTAGCAGTTTTCAGTAGATTCATTATCTTCATTGTCATTACTGTTTTACTTCACGTGTTATGTAGCAGTTTTCAGGAATATCAATGGCTATGTCTAGATGGCGTATTTCGGATATGTTTGTTCAAATGGAATCCAGTGAATTGTGATTCAATCTGCTTTAGTTGTTATATAGTTATTGATTTATTGCATGCTTTCTTTGAGACAAATTGAGCTGCAATAGTTTTTTTTCCTTCGGTTCCTTGTAGAAAAATTTTATGTTCAAGGTAATTTTTATGATTTTTTCGTTTTATTTCTTCAAAGAACTTTAAATCATTTGTTTTGTCTCAGTTAAATAAAGAGACATCATCCACATAGTTATTCTTTAAAAAGGACAGTGGTCATTGTATAATTGTATATATCGCTGTCTTTGGTGATGGTGGTTGAGCAAATATAAAATTTGATAAGATGGTTGCCCTTCTTGTGGATTAGGCAGTCATTGAATTTGGAGCTGTTAAAAGAGACATTAATGCTCATGTCGTGTGTACTTTTAGGTCTTCTTTTATATGTCTGTCTTCAACAAAGAAAAGTGACTGCTATTTTTGGTTCATTTTAGTTGATGCTTATTGAATGTTATAATAATATTAGAAAAAATTGCTTTATTGGCATAATTTTCATCTCATTAAATGAAACTGATTTCAACATATTTATTGTCTGGGTTGATATCTTGGCAATGTCAATGGCAATTAAAGAGGCAGTAGGAATTATTCACGATGTTTACCTTGCAAAAATTCATGGACCAATCAAATTTACTGATGAATAGTTTGACTACAGTCTCGATTTGTTAATGTAATTGGTATTCTTTTTGTTATTGCTTCAGCGGTAGTTACAGGATACTCATCCACTACTGATATGTTAAGCATCTTACTAATGTATTGCAAGGTTATCTTACTAATGTATTGCAAGGTTGCAAATGACATCTAACCCTCAACTGCTTGATCTTGGTTGTTTTCATGTGACTACTATATTTTCATAAATCCGCTATATCTGTATATTTTTATTTTTGAATCTTCTGTTTTGTACTTGATTAGACACTTTTCTTCTAGAAAGCTTAAAATGTGGATTCTTCTTGCATGCCCATGTGTATGTTTTCAGGCATAAGTGTGTGCACGAGCATATGTATTCATGTTGTTTGAGACATATATGACTTTAGGTAATTATTGTATTACAGATTGTCTTCACCGAGAGAAGAATACTACGTAATGTCTTCACCAAGAGAAAATACTATTAGTAAAGACAAACAAGTACTATGCAGTTCAGGAGTAGGTTCAACAGAACCACATAATGTAGGAAGCTCTACACAACAATCTATAACTCATGGCAATTTAGATCCTACTAATACAAGGTCTGTTGAAATTGAGGATGTAAGTGTGGGTGGTACAAAAAGACAAAGGGCAAAAACTTCTTCAGTTTGGAATGATTTTGAAGAAGTAATTGTGGGTGGTGTCAAAAAAGGTAGATGCAAGTATTGTAAAACAACATTTGTTATAAGTTTGGGAGGGAGTACATCATCAATGAAACGACATAAGTGTCTTATGCGTCCTAGTAGTTTGAGGCAAAATACTATGAGCTTTGGGGTTAGTGAAGTTTCAGGCCTTTCAAAGGAAACAATGAGTAAGGGTGCCAAACTTGATCCTGAAAAGATAAGAGAGATAATAGCAAAGATGGTAGTTTGTCATGAGTATGCATTCAGTATGGTTGAACATTGCTGGTTTAGATTTTTAATGAAGCTTGCTTTTCCAAATAGGGTACCCATTTCAAGGACAACGGTGAAAAGAGATGTCACAAAATTATATGAGGTCGAAAAAAAGAAGTTGAAGGAATATTTTAAAGGAGTTCCTTCCATTGCTTTGACAACTGATATGTGGACGTCTAACCAACAAATTGGGTATATTTCCATTACATCTCATTTCATAGATCATTCTTGGACACTTCAAAAGCGTATAATTGGTTTTAGCCAAGTCGAACCACCTCATACAGGGAAGAATATAGCAAATGTGATTGCTAAAAATATTCAAGAATGAGAAATAAAAAAGAAGATAATCTCAATTACGGTTGATAATGCTTCTTCTAATGATGTTCTTGTAAGAACATTGAAAGAAATTTTAGAGAAAAGTGGTGTAAGTCTATACCAAGGCAGTAAATTTTTTCATGTCCGTTGTTGTGCACATATTTTAAATCTAATGGTGCAAGATGGTTTGTCTACAATTAGAGATGAACTTGGTAAAATCAGAGAGGCTGTCAAATACATAAAATGTTCCCCATCAAGGCTTTACAACTTTCAGGTTATAGTAGATGAATTTGAAATGCATGGTCAAAAGAAGTTGGTGCTAGATGTTCCAACTAGATGGAATTCTACTTACCTGATGTTGGAAGTTGCACTTATGTACAAACATGTTTTTGATAGATATACTATGGAAGATGTTGGTTTTGCTTGGTTGTTGGATGCAGAAGAATGGGAGAGAATACAAAAAATATGTTCTTTTCTTGAAGCATTTCATAATGTTTATGTTCTTTTTTCAAGGTCGAAGTATCCTACAACAAACCTATTTTTCTTAGAAATTTGAGGGGTTCAAGAATTATTACAAGAAGGAGTTACAAATGGGTCTAGCTTTACGAAGAGAATTGCATTCAAAATGAAGGAAAAATTTGATAAGTATTGGAGTGGCTGCAACATATTGATGGCTATTGCTTCGATACTAGATCCAAGGGTAAAGTTGAGTTTAACAGATTTTGTCTTTTCAACAACTTTTTGCCAAATAGGAGAAAAAGAAGAACATATGACATTAGCAAGAAGTACAATGCAAGAGCTTTATAATAGCTACACTGCAAAAATTGACGGTTTAAAAAGAGATGTTGAAAGTGATGCTACTACTTTTATGAGAGGAACTGAGTCATCAAGTAGCAACTCCAATAGATCTAGTGTAAGATTTTTAGTTTTTTGAGCAAAGCAGACAATGTTCCATTTCAATGTCCAAAGTCAGATCTTGATATGTATTTAGAAGATGGATTGTTGAAATGTGATGCTAATACTCATGATTCATTTGATATATTGATTTGGTGGAAAGATAAAGAACTGAAATACCTCATTTTATCACATATGACACGAGACATATTATGTGTTCCTATCACCACAGTTGGCTCAGAATCTGCTTTTAGTACTGGAGGTCGAATTGTGGATGAATCTAGGAGTTCATTGAACCCAAAGACAGTAGAAGAATTAGTTTGTGCAGACGATTGGATAAAACAGTATGGCGACCCTATGAATCTTGTACCAGTATTGCTAAAGGTAAGTATCAAAATGCAAGTATATTTAAGTTTATCATGTTTATTTATGCTTATATGTTATAGAAGTTATTTATTTATCAACTATTGTTGGTTTTCTTGTAGGGTACTGCTGAAGATGAGATTGCATGACATGATTCAACATCAATTCCAACATATTATGCATACAACCTGTCAAAATATTAGGTATTGTTCTAAGTTCAGTTGTTGTTTTGTTCTTAGATGCTTGATTTTACCTTGAGGCAAACAACGATGTAGAGAAGAAAAAAAGGTATATACAGATTTTATATTAGAGGGAAAATACTTTGCAAGTTTCCAACTGAAGAACCAACCTCTAGCTTTCTTGACTGCACCTTTGCTTTTGCACTTTGTAGGTTCACCCAAGCCTGAATCCTTGCTTCTTCCCTCACAATTTAAATCCAGTTTTATCTGCCAGGCTGGTCTCAAGTGGACACTGATGGGAAAGTCGTATGGGAAACACTTTGGTAATTACTACACATTTCATTTTATATACATTAATCATGGTTGAGATTCAAGATTTTGTTGACGAGCCTGAAACACTTTTAATTTATATTATTGTTATTATTATTATTTTTATCTTGTGCTTATTTCTTGCATGTTTGGTTTTAACTTTCAACTTGTCTTATGCTTAATGCCTCAGATACGTCATACGTGGGAGCAAACTGCAGAACAGACTGAGGTCACTGAAAACTTTAGAATGGATAAACCTCCACACGGAGGTTGGCTTACTAGTATTGAGCTTTCTGAAAATTTGTGACTGGGTATAATTTTCTCTGATAGAATAGAATTTACGTTGGCGTGCGTGGTGAATATTCGAGCTTGAATTATATATATTGTTTATTATGGTTCACTGTCTTAATGCAGGGGCAGTATTGCTAATGTGCATTTAGTAACCTCCAAAAATTAAAAGGCTTAGCTTTGACCTTAGTGGAATGCTATGGTTTTTTTATTAACGTACAACTGTAATTTTGCAATGTTGTGTGCTTTTTCTGTTTCTTGGGCATGGATGTTGTCCTTAACACAGCTGTGGCATTGCTATGACAAGATAGTATTCTTTTACTTTTTCTCTTCCACCCTAGCATTATAGGACCTAATCTATTACAACTATTTCTCTTGTTGAATGTTTATTAAAGTATACGTTGCCACTTATATATGCAGAAAATTATATATAAAATCAGAAATATATGTGCAGGAATATTCTTAGTTGTCAAAATGGGAAGTCAGTCAAGAGAACTACACCGTCCAACTCACCACATACGAGTGTGTGTGTGTGTGTGTGTGTGCAAGTGTTGCAATGCTTGATTTAGCAATTAGCATTATAAAGTATTGTTTGAGCCTTTGCGTGCTACTTACATTTATTTTAACTAGATGTTCAGACAATCAGCTTATTAATTTATCAATCCTGTATTTTGCAGATGATGATGATGATGAATATGAAGAAGGCAATGGAGGGAACCGACTCCTGGGAGGGGAGGAACAATGGATCGGAATTGGATTCTATCATCGTTTTTTTATACAGAAAACTATGTCTATGATTCAGGTGTTAATTGCCTCTTATAAAATCAGTGATACTGAATCCATCCGACTTAAGCATCCACAGTGGTTTAGTTTACAGTGAGCATTATGTTTGTCTTCAACTATGAAACACATGAGGTGTAGTCTCTGGCAGTGTTACAGATTACCCACAAGATGACCTGAATTGCCTGTTGATTTTATTTCATTGAAACATCTGTAATCACAAGATAATCTGCTTTATCTTTCAATTATACGAATGCCAAAGTTAAATGACCAATTCAAAAGTTACTTAAATATTGATTTTCCCTTTTTGATGTTTGTTGTTCTGCATTTTTGGAAATGTGAATGTAAACCAGGTTCTGGAATTGTATGAATTTATGATGCTGATACGTTTTAGTAAAGCATGATTAAGCTCGAGCTTGCCCAGCTCGTTTGTGGCGCTAAACGAGCTACTGTGTTACAGATTACCCACAAGCTGACCTGAATTGCCTGTTGATTTTATTTCATTGAAACATCTGTAATCACAAGATAATCTGCTTTATCTTTCAATTATACGAATGCCAAAGTTAAATGACCAATTCAAAAGTTACTTAAATATCGATTTTCCCTTTTTGATGTTTGTTGTTCTGCATTTTTGGAATTGTGAATGTAAAACAGGTTATGGAATTGTATGAATTTCTGATGCTCATACGTTTTAGTAAAGCATGATTAAGCTCGAGCTTGCCCAGCTCGTTTGTGGCGCTAAACGAACTAATCGAGTTAATCGAGTCGAGCTCGAGCTCGACTTTGTATAAAGGAGTCGAGCTCGAGCTTGTGTTAGGCAGCTCGACGCGAGTTCGAGTCGAGTTCGAGCTCGTTGAGTTGAGTCAAGCTCGAGCTCGACTCGTGTGCAGCCCTACGGCGGTGGGCAGACCAACGAGGGCCGAGGCTTTGCCTGACGATGGGAGGAGGACACAACTGATTCTCCCCAAAGCCTTGGTGTCGGATTTGGAATGCCTGCTGGCAAAGAAGCTCCGGCGGGAATTCCTTCCATTGATGCATAATCCTGATTCCAAATTCCCCCCAAAGCCCCAACGCCACTCGCATTGTGATCTTGCGACCGTTCCACCTCCTTCAGCTTCGAATGCACATATGAGGGGAACATCGTTTACAACAGGAAGCATCCTTGAACTCATCGACCCTTTTGTCCATCCTTCTGGTTGTGACGTCGATCTTTTTTGTTGTAGTAGCAAGATCCTGTCTGATGTGGACGATCTTAAATCCGTGCTTTGCGGTCTGCTATAAGTTTTCTTGACTTTCCTTTTCAGACTGCACAATTTCTGTTGGATTTGCTTCATTTGCATTCGATGCAAACTCTGCAATTTTTTTCTTTTTCTATAGCAGCACAATCCTTTGCTTTTTCCTTGTCTTTTGCATCTTTTGCAGCCATGTGCACAGTAAGGGCACACCGTAGGGACGATGAAGCATTGCTCTGATACCAACTGATGCAAAACGAATTAAGATTAACGAATCTTAACCCGTATGCACTCACAACTAAACTAAAATTATGCTTAAACTAACTAAAACTCAAGCAAATGACTAAACGAACAAGAAGAACAGAAAAAATTAAGAAAACTTGCATTTCATTTCATTCTACTGATTGACACCCTTACAAAATGAACCAAGGTCCCTTTATATAAATGAAGGGATGGATTGTGGATCTGGAACCATTTACAAAAATTAAAAATCTAACTAGATCCAATTACAAGATTTGGTTATGCTTTCATCTTGCATCACAAATCCGTTTGTCACCACAACAAAGAAGGAATGTTGTCGTTCGAAGAGGTTAAGTTCATTTTAAGTCTCCCTGCGTGCTTGCTTTATCACCCCATTCACATCTTTGTTGCACCATATCTTGCTCCAAAAAGGCAGCATGATGTCAAATTTGCCATAGTTTCCATATCACAGAAGTATTGCATGAAGGATACAGTTGAACATCAAGAGTGCAAGAAATTCTAATCAGCAATATTCTTGTCCTGTTCAGTATGTTTTTTCGGATTAATATCAAAAGATGAGAGAGAGAGAGAGAGAGAGAGAGAGAGAGAGAGAGAGAGAGAGAGTATCTTTTGGGAGCACGAAGCTTTGCAAACAATAAGCCTTTGGAGGTCAAGGAGTGAGACTTTAGTTCAATCCAAAATTTAAATGAAAGGATCGAACTTTCATTTTATTTTGTCCTTGTTTCTAGTATTAATTTAGTGGAATTATACATGAAGTATTGACCATATAAATTATGCTGTTTGATGCATTATGTAAAAACTTGTGAGTTACGAGTTGTTTTTTATCTCAATTTTGTGGGTCATGCATGATCCTATATATATATATATATATATATATATATATATATATATATATATATATATACATTTTCTAAAATGGCTAAATCCTTAAAGGTTGGATATGTTGGGGCACTTAGCACACTTGCACCTGCACCCATGTGACTTGAAGATTTTAGATATCAAATCTACAGTGCAAAGATAAGGTGGACCGAGAAGTTGGTGAATCCCTTAGCCATTCCAACAAGTGTGTAGTTTTGATATTCAATTGTTTTAAAGTTTTGCCATACAGGTTTTCTATGCCAACTTTGGCATATACAGGCACGTTCAATGTTCTCCAATGAAAAGATGAGGCACTCAATTCGCTACCCAAGACTATTCAATTAACTTTATTGCTGAATAATGTACATATCATATTTTTTTATTCTCCTTGCAATAATACTAAAAAACCATAAATTAGCGACGGTTTTGGTTACGGCCACATATTTTTCTTCTGGCGATGGTGTTGTCAAATTGTTTCCATGCATTAATATGCTTCCAAAGTAAACTTCAGCTTCCCACATTTTCCAGTTACATCCCTTTACTTTTGGGAAGCTTAATGCCATCTCTCTAATATGAATGGAAATAATAAGGTCCACTGTATATCAAAGGATTTTTTTTTCCTAAGGTTGTGTTTGATAGCTTCTGATCTAAGATCTAAAGTTGATCTAAGATCTTTTTATAGCAAAACTCGTTATGTAAACAAACATTGTGTTCTACCAATACGAGAAAAAGAAGATTAGAGTTCCTCAGTTTATGGGCCTATGACTAAAGCATTAGATTTGAGGTCAGATGGGAGGAGGAGGGACGATTGGGGTCGTTATGATTTTAAATCCATGAATTTGAAATTCCTAATGGTTTGAAATCACATCTGATCTCAGATTTGAGGCGATCAAACGCCCCCTAATAAGGCCCACCATGTAATTTCCAAAATTTTCAATTTGGCTCAAGTGACCTAGCTAAGGGCTAAGGCTGGGTACCGGGCCGGGTCGCCGCCGGGCAACCGGTACTCGGCTCGGGAAAAAGGGACCCAGGCCAACAGGATAATTTATTGGGCCGGCCCGGGTGGGCCGATAAGCTTGATTCGGGTTCGATAATTGGTTTTTTATTTTTTTATTTATATATATATATATATAATCTTATTACAATTCATTATATATATATTATTTTATATTAAAAATAAATTTAATTGAGCGGGGCCAAGCCCGGTTTTTGGATGTCGGGCTGGTGAAGGAAAATTCTAAATTGAATTTGAAAGCGGGAAGAGAAAGAAATAAAGAAGATAACGATATTTTTCAACAAAAGTGGGTTGTTTCTTACACTGGTGGTGGCGTTGGGCTGGGGCATGAGATAATTTATTGGAGACACAAAAATCAAATTTGTTATGTGCAACATTGCAAAAAGTGTGGGTCGCAAGAATCCCCTTTCTCATTTTCATGAAGTATTGATTAGACTTGGGAAATAACATACCACCGTTGAATCTGTGGCGGAAGTGGGCATGGACGGTGAACCGTCGACATAAGCGCATTATATGAATCCAACCAGGAGATCCGCAATTAAATGTCCCTGGATTTTCTCCATCCCGCCGGCCTCCGCTGTGAACGAGGCGAGATCGATCGGCTTCAATTATTGGTCGCACTCCCTGCGGCTACGCGTTTCCTTCGTCTTTCCTCTTGATGAACCCATTAGATTCTGAGCCTTTCACAACTCTACCATGCTCACCCACATGGCGGTGAATGATCTCATTAAATTGTAAATCGAACGGAATCATCTCTTTAAAGAGTTTGTCAGAGGCAGATCTGTAATGCCTCCTGGTGCTAATGAACCAGCTGACAACTCCCAGTTTATCCTCACCTTGTTTGGCACTCTTCACAGACAGAAGAGAAAGAGAGACAGATGGATTTGGTTCACTCCTGCCCTTTTTCTTGCTCAACGTGTTTACCTCATTTTCTTCGCAGATTCTACCGTTCGTGGCTGGGATGAAAAACGAAACGCGAATAAGTTCCTGAACGCAGAGCATTAAAGAACCGCCAAGTTCCTCAACTTCAAGAATTTTTTTGCTCCACGACTCACCGTAAATAGGAGCATGAAGGCCAGGATTGTTTTCTCATGGCAAACCAGGCAGAAGCCTGGGCAGAAGGGTAATCGTATCATGCAATCCATAACAGGAAGATGCATCTTGATCGAACACTTGTATTTAATTCTCTCTCTCATTACTTGTTGTTTGGTGACGCCGAATGAATTCCCATTTTGTCCTCTCTCTCTCTCTCTCTCTGCAGATCATAATCTGAACCACCCTGCAGCAGCCAGGGGGTTGAGAATAGAAAATTCATGGACTCTGCCAATTGATGAACATTCATGTAAAACCTTTGAGGCACTCCAGTTATCTCTTCCATTCACCTGGAAATAAGGCTGGACCTCCTTCGACTACCTTGGAGATGAAAGATTCTACGGCTCGAAGTCCGATAAAACGGACTTGGGAGAGAATAATTACGGCAAGGGAGGTGAAAGATCAAATTTCCGGTCATTAATGGAGAAAAAGGAAGTTGGCCACAGAGAAAATCCATTGAAAGCGCAAGTGAAAGAAATCAGCATCATTAAGCATGGATGTTAACAGCGTAGAGCTTCCATTAAGAGCATTTACACTTCCTTTAAACATTTTGCCTTTATTTTTTTCCATTACAAACAGCCAACATCATTAAATTTCAACTATGGAAACACGACAGTTACTGAGAGAGGGCCAGCTATAAATTTACAGCAGCAGCAACGACGAGGACTATAATAACCAGATGACGCCACTAACACGTAATGAATTTCATTTTGAAACTTAAAAATATACTTTGCATGCAAGCACATCTTCATATGCTCACTTATTAAAACGCTTTCTCATAGATGCCCATCAAGTAGAGCCACCAAACCTTGTCTCTTCTTCAATTTTTTTTCTCTTCTTCCTGTATCTTTCACAGGAATGGAGCAGATACGGCTACAACCTTCTTGAGTATAAGACACTTAAATTCTTTCTTCGTATTCTAATGCTTTCTCTGCCACCAACAAGCAATAAAAAAAGAAAAACAGGAAAAATAACAGGCAGGACACCCGTTACATACATTTCCTTTTCATGTCATTATCCCTCAACACTATGGCAACTTGATACTTCATCTATGAAAATTAGAAGAATAGAGAATTTAATTCTAATCTTGTACTTCACCAGCTTCGTTTTCACCTTGCCATGTATTTTTATTACTAAACTAGATCTCTCTCTCTCTCTCTCTCTCTCTATAGATCATTCTCTCTCTCTCTCTCTTACCATGCCTTGACTGGGTACCTATGAATGCAATCTGACCAAGGATTGGATTGGTCAAGGTTGGAGTCATGCATGGCCTTCCAAACAAGCGAGCACACCTTGAACCCAGTCCCAAAGGCCAGCATCCACACCTTGTCACCCTTCTTAACCCTCTTCTTGGCTTCAAAGTAGGCGTACTCATAGAAAACTAGGCTAGAGGAAGTGTTACCGAACCGGTGCAGTGTCATCCGAGACGGTTCTGTGACGTCGTCGTTGAGCTTGAGCACTCTTGCAATGTTTTCGATCACCGCCTTCCCGCCGGTGTGGATGCAGATGTGCTCGAACGCCGACGTGAAGTCCGGCACGTAAGGCTTGGCGGCGGTACCGGAGACCAGCAGCTTGGACTTGGCGGCGGCGTAGACGTAGGCCAGCAGCTGGGAGTATGGCAGCACCCGCGGTGCGAAGACTCGAAGGTGCGCTCGCAGGCCCTCGCCGGCGACCCGGATCAGGTCCTTCGTCAGCGAGAACCCCACCGTGCCGCGTTCGTCCTCCTCCTGGATCGCCGCCCTGTAGGCTTTGTCGTCCGCGCCATGGTGGGTTCTCAGCGAGTCGATCAGCTCCAGCTTCACCGACTCGCTCTTCCGGTTCGTCAAGAGGACCGCCGCCGTACCGAGCCGGAAGATGCAGTTCGTGACGAGCATGGAGCGGTTGTCGCCGAAGTACCAGTTCTGGCTGATGCTCTCGGTGACCACCACGAGCGCGTACGACGCCTTGCGCCGGTTCCGGAGAATCCGGCCAGCGAGGTCGATGGACGCGACGCCGGAGCTGCAGCCCATGCCGTTGAGGTTGAACGTCCGAATCGATTCTTTCATCCCGAATCGGTTGACGATCCGCGACGAGAGCGAGGGAGTGACGGCGAAGACCCCGGAGGTGACGATCAGGTGGTCGATTTCCGAAACGGGCACGTTGGTCTTGGCAAGCAGGTCGGTGATGGCTCCGAACATGCCTTGCTCAGCTTCTTCGATGGCGGAGCTGAGCTTGGCCTCGTAGTCGTGGTTGAAGATGAAGGGCGGGACGTAGGTCTCGTCGCCGAGGCCGGATTTCAGGTAGATCCCCCGCATGAACTCCTCGCTCACCGTCGAGAACCGCTGGCTCCGGCGAACGAAGTACTCGCAGACCTCGTAGCTGGCCTTCTGATCGAAGTCGGGCTTGAAGCAGGAGTAATCGACCATGAAGACCCGGCGAGGTCTTGAGCGGATGTACAGGAGCACGGTCAGGGTGAAGCACCACAGGGCGGCTATGGAGGCGTTCCTGTGGTGCTCAATGACATGCAGAAAGTCACAGGAGGAGAGAGCATGGAGGAGAAGGCACAACCCTAGCAGGGTTCCAAAGGAGAACCGAAGCACTTGAATTTGTGACAGGCCCTTCATCTCTCTCTTTTCTGCTTCTCTCTCTCTCTCTGGGGATGTTGGCTTCGTATTAGCTTGATGTGCTGCAAGAGGTAGGTTGTTCTAACACTTGCAGCCTTCTTCTTCTCTCTCCAGACTTGTGTTGGAGGAGGGAGAGGGAGGAGGGGATATAAATAAGGTGGTGAATGGGGGTATGGTATTAGGTAGGGTTTATGTCTTCCTTCCCTTAATCAAAGGGGTCGCTAGCTAGCTGGTTAAGTCTGGAAAGCATATTAATGGCCATGCATGAAGGGATGGAGAGGGTTAGAGGAAAAATAAATGGGGAGCGTTGGGAGGCAGCCATGGGAAAGGAAGTGGAAACGCGCACAGCGCTCAGTGGGGTCACCAAGTTTTCCTTGATCTCTGTCAGCCTCTCCTTCTTCTTCTTCTTCTTGTTGTTCTCTTCTTCTTCTCTGGTGGGGGCTGGTTGGTGCTTTGATTGATTATTTTTGGTCGAAGAATGGCTGCTTTGATTCCCAAGCCACGACTACTTCTGCTGTGTCATTAATTTTTCTCTTCACAGCTTTGTTTCCTTATCTTTGTGATGAAAGCGGATGTGAAACTGATATAAAAACTCGATCTGCTGGAAAGAGGAAATCGCGGATCCTTGCTGTCTTAGTTAAAAAATGGTTCTCTGAATGAAGGATCTCATGGGTCTGTGTTGCTTTGTTCTAAAAAAGCAATGTTTGTCTGGAGAAATGGAATCATGGGTACTTGTAATTTCCATAAAAAAAGATTTTCTGCACAAAGAAAATCATGGGTCCTTATCGAATTTGCTTAAAGAATGATGTTTCGAATAAAGGAAATTATGGGTATAATGGTTTTAAAAAGGATATGATGTTCTTATGAAGAAAGGAAATAATAATTGGCCACATAACATACTTTTCTAGAACTTCATGACCAAGAGATCGAATGGAACAGAGGAAGCACGGGAGAGAAGATTTGGTCAACCTGTTTTACTGTAAATCCAACCTCCAACTGCCCAGCTATATGGATCTCACCTCAGGTCAAACGCGGTGAAACATTAAGATGAGAAGAAAAAGTGACGGACATTTGTAGGAGTCAAACGCGAGTCGAAAATTTCGTCCCATTAATGGAGGAAAGGCGTTTCTGCCAACCACATCATCAGCTTCTTTGACTTCAACATTTAAGTGATGTTGATAGTCAGAACCGAATACCAACAATCTAAACCTGTGGTCTCCAGATCACATATGGATTCTGGATCCAATCTGAGTACCAACATGTGATCGAATCTGAGTTTGCTGTCTAAACTGAGGTCCGATAAAGATTTGACCTCATTACCCATAATCCAAATTCAGTTTTAAGGTCAAACTGGAGTATAAATCCAAATTCAATTATATGGAGATCGATCCTATTAAGATGGATTTTGCAAAGCTAGATTTGCCCAGAACTTTCATAGTTTACTTGAAAACTGATCATTGGAATGAATTAAGAAAACATGATAGATATGATCAATTAACAATTGTTATATAAAATTCGAATGAGTCCTTAAAACCATAAAGTAATGTCCGGTAGCTTCCTACACACGGCCCTGATTAATATTACAGACACGTTAAAGTTATCGACTTATACTTTCAATTTAACCATTTAAATTGAAGTGTGTATTGTTAATTGGTCATATATATATGTTATGTCTCAATATCATTTGATAGCTAACAATTATGTTTATATATCAGCCAATAGTAAAATTTTAAGCTCCTTCTATTCTAACTCTGCTCATAGTGTACAATCTGAATCCCAAATCTGTACGCTTGCATCAAACTTATATGATTTTTCACATTTTTCCAGAGATAAGTAAGTGCCCACTGAGTTGTCCTCTTGGCATGACATAATAATGATTTTTTTTTTTTTGCCATGCATTCTTCTGTTTGGTGGTTGTGTCGCCACCTTTGTCAAAAATTAAATAGTTAACGTTCAATATACTGCACTCAAGGGCTCCAGGTTTCCTTTCATACTCAAGTGAGAACTTGTTTTACTTATAAACGACTAGATTCATTTGTCAGAAAGGTTGGCCCAGCCAGAATGGTGCACTTCCTGAATGAGGCCAAACTAGCTAGTCCAAACAAAAACTGCGATACATCATCCAGTCAATTTCATGTAGGAAGAAGAATCCATATTCAATATATTTAGTTAATATGCACTGTTGAATTGCTTGGTGGACAAGAAAAAGTGGGCCAATACATGAAATAACTTGGGGAGGGATCCAAATCAACCTGTCTATTCAATATATGTTCCGTATCGGAAACCAGGACGATCCGCCAGATCGGCCGATACGTTTTGGCATTTGCAGCAGATCTATGTTACTAGCCAGTGTCGGCCATTGTAGAGCCCATGTTCTGAGAATAGTGTGCACTTGTTCTAGGAATTATTGTGTGATTATTTCTAGTACTTAATTGTTAAATTTAATGATAACATTTATAATCACATCATGTTTTTTGGTGAACAAGATAATGAAGTTTCCTGATCGTACATGCTAGTGGGATCCATTGAACACGTGTTGGGCCCCAACACACACGTAGGCCTCCCCGAGTAAACAAGATTCAAGGAACCAAGAAGGTTAACTTTTTTGAAAGATAAAATTACCCTCAACAAAAAAAAAAAAAAACCACCAAATTAAAAGAAAGATGCCCCCAATGTTGCATACTAGTGGGATCGATCGAACATGTGTTGGGACCCAACACGCGCCCAGGTCTCCCCGACTAAAGAAGATTCAATCCGACCAACATTGAACTTAAAAAGACGGGACAACAAGCCCCCACATTAGACGAAATCAAGGAACCAGGAAAGTTAACTTTTTTTAAAAACAAAATTACCCTCCACAAAAAAATACCACCAAAATAAAAGAAAGATGCCCCCAATGGATTGGCTTTAATCCATACATCGTATCCATGACACACTACCCGTCTATAGCAGGGGCGGAGGCAACGGGGGGCGGTAAGGAACTTTGGCTCCTCTCATATTTTAAAAAGTAAAAAATTTATACGTAAATTTCAAAATTTTTAGTTTAAGATATATAAAAAATTTAAAAAATTCTATTTTTCTCATTGTTTAAATTTTGAAACTATAACTTGACTCATGTGACAAATAATTCATGGCTCCGCCCTTGATCTATAGTGCTGCATCATAGCTTTTGCTTGGTTAGATAGTTGATAGCTATGAAAGTAAAAGCGGTCCCACTATGAGAACCCCTCCAAGGTCTAATTAAGGATGCATTCTTAATCCACACGTATTAATCCACACTTATTCGATCGAAAATCCTGAAGACAAATTGTTACTTGCAAGACACAAAGATTCTTATATTAATCCTTCTCATACTTAATTTTTCTGCCCAAGGGGATTAATTTGAATGCTTGAAAATCATTGAAGATGACTAATTGTGAACTGACGACAGAGATTTAGAATTTGTTCACCTTGTTGCCTGTGCCTGTGAAGGGAAGTTCACGTATGTGTGTGTGGATCCAGTTCACTTCAAACTAGCTCATAATAAACTTAAAGTTGCACATTCATGAGCCTGTTCATATATATACATCTATATAGATGAAAAGCCCAGGTCTGAAAGCAATATGTTTAAATGTGTTAATCTCTAAAGCTATCTTTGATTGAATGGTAGTGGTTGTGCTGCTTGGCGTCTTCACACCTGGAAATCAATAAATTTTGGAAAGATGGGACCTATCCTAGCATGTTTTTAAAGCTTTAATTCATTACCATTGCTGACTACTTCTTCCCCATCTGTTTAAGTCTTTGTTTGGAGAGATGATAATAACTTTTTGTTGTTGAGCAAGAAAAGTATTTTCATCTCACCATTTGGAACAAGACTTGAAGCCCTTTCTTTGTCCTTATCAATGCCTGGTGTGGACCTAATGTGCATTAAAAATGCCATGTTTTTGTTGATGCGAATGGAAAAGGTTTTGAGGCAGCATTTTTTCTAAAGTGACAAAATAAAGCATCAGCGAAGAACTTTTCAGTGACACACTATAGCAACATGTTAGACAGTTAGAGTTTTTATTTCTGTCCTGATGTGATAATATTGTGCCGCGTCAATTGGAGGACACTGAGGGGATGGCCGGGCGTCACTAAAAGCGAACACTGTTTTTGATGTGTTATTTGTGTCATTAAAAGTACTCCATTATTTTCCATATCAAATAGATAAATAGTCATGTCTTTGTTTTCCATGGATTCCGACAGTATTGCACACCCCATTGACACAGAGGCATTGCCACCCACGACAATTGAACGATCATGGAGTTTTTACCTGGTGCCCGCCCAGCCAGCTATGCTATGCTCGTCAATGAAGGTTGTTTTTACATGAAGTAATTAAAGGGTGAAGATAAGTTCATCCATAATTTTGTTACTTTATCCCATTAATATGGCGAAAGCATCCTTTTGCTACTTAGGAAAAATGGGTTTTTCTTAACTTACATTTTGTTTATTGTTGTTGAGCTGTTTGGCAATAAGAACACACTATTATTGCCCAATGAATCCATACTGAAAAAAAAGGTTAATTCATAGAACATTTGTTATAGTATTTTATGGTCTGACTCATTTTTTTGGGGATAAATTCATGGGACAATTACAATATGTCGCTGATGCCAAACAACTCCTACATTAATTGATTTCTTCCATTTCAAACTAAATGTGCCCAACTTTTGGTTGGAATTAAAAAGCAGTTAAAAAGGCAAGGATGAATTTGCCCATGGGACCAACTCGGAGACATAACTTTCAATTCTTCTTAATGGTTACAGAGCAAGTTGGTGATCAAAATGCTTTCCTTTTCCAAGTTGGTGGTGCATCATGAGCTTGAAATTAACCTATATTCGACTTGGCATCCCCAATTACACATCCATGTGTGTGCAGTGGAAGAGCCTAAACATGTGGTCATGTGTGGGCAATTGCCCGCACCAGCCCTATAAAACACCTTTATTTTTTACATTGCTGCCGTCAAATATTTGTCTATATGAAAAGTTCGGGTTAATGCTCCATCAGCCAAAATTTCTAGCTTCGCCACTCTATGTGTGTGTGCATGCACACAGATGATTTTGTATCATCTAGCTAAGTAAAACACTATCACTTAAGTTTGCAAATTTTTGATAGATGCACAAGAAAGACAGACTGTGTTGCTTGTCTTATGTGCTTCTCAACTGAAGATGCCATCCATGAATCACTGTGTTGCAGGCAGCGGCACTTATGATCATTTAAAGTGCCGATAGAGCTGGGGAGGTGGATGAGTAATGGCCTGACTACCTGCAGTTGCATCCCTGCGACCTTCCACTGGCTTCCAGATGAAGACAAGAGGACAAGTAGTTTTCCAAGTAGGAAGGGAAGTTTAAGGGGCAGATGACTCATTAAGATAAGCTAAATTAAGACAGAACTAACCTAAACAGATAGCAAAAGCATGTGTGTTACGTCATCTTCAATGATCAGCACAGATTATGTGTGGTGTCTGTTTATGCATTGTGTAGCTGTGTGTGTGTATATATATATATATAGCCACAGACACAAATATGTAATACATCGCATGTTGCTGGATGCTGGTTGTCGTCAGTAAAAGTATCATAAACTATCACTAAAAGTAACTCTTGTCACCGGATGCTGGCTGTCGTCAGTAAAAGCATCATAAACCATCACTAAAGTTAACTGTTGTCATATTGTAAACTGTCACTGATACTACTTGATGCTTTTTTTTTTTCTTTTAATAACAGATTTTTTATGTTCTAGCCGCCTGACGATAGCATCCGATATTTTGTATGTGTGTGTGTGTCGCTCTCATGGCTTGGCAGGTGTTATCAAAACCACTCTGCATGCGTCGCAGAATATCAGCCAATAAGTATGAGGCCCCATATAAGTTTTTATTTACAAATCAATTTAGAATACTTTAAATTATCTTTAAGTTCTATAAATAGAAAACAATGTAAGTCAATGTGCAAGGTCACGCTATCTATTGGTGCAATAGGCAGTATCGGTGAAAAAATTGAATATTATATGATATTGGCTCCACCCATTGCTAGCCTTGGTTGTATCTCAGATCGAGTGCGTGCACACACTGCAGTGCATGCAATAAATATGCACCAAAGGATTGAAGGGTATTTTGAAAATTTTAATAAAATAATGGATAGTTTGGACTTTTTATTTTTTTATATTTTTTTACCCTTTTAATTTTTTTTTTAAACTTTAATGAGGATATTTTGGTCATGACACCGGCATGGGCACTGGGCTGTGCTGTGCACATAACCAGCTTTGGTCGAACTGCACCGAAAATTGATGTCAGTACTAAGTGTTGAGACCACAGTTTCATTCACTACCGTGCCTGCTGGCCCGGCGGCAGGGGCTTGGCCCCCTTCCATTTTGAAAAAAAAAAAAAATATACTTACATTTTTGAAAATTTTTAATATGGGCCATATAACATTTCGAAAAATATTATTGGGCTCTTGTACAAATTTTGAAAATGCTGTTCAGCCGGTCACAACAATTTCTAGCTCCATCCCTACCAGCCGGGGTATCCCATGCCTTCCGGTTTGATATCCAGAAATTACTCCCATGGTGCTTTTCAGCCATTGCTAACAGTATCCCAGATTCCTCTGCCATTTACATCTTTAGTTTGACTACACACCTGATAATAATTGAAACCTAATTTCTACGTTGCCTTCACTTTGACTTCTTTGTGGGTCTGCCAACATCTTTAGTTTTGCTATATGCCTCCTAATAATTAAAATCCAGCAAGTTTCTTTGACTACCTCTTTGCAGGGGCAGAGTCATAAAATTTTGGCTAAAGAGCAATAGTTATATAAATTTAAAATTTTAAAGTACACCAATATATAAATGAAAGAACATTAATTCAAAGTATCAATATAAAAATAAACCTTTTTTTTTTAGGTCCCAATGATCAATTGCCCACACACTATCCACACCTGCCTGCCCCTAGCTCTTTATGAAGAGGTGTAAGTTGCATTAGGCAAACTTTGGCGCAATAGCAGTCAAGATGAAACATCATCTTCCAAAAGAACATTGGGTGCAAGTAGAAAGGCATAAGAATAATTCATTTAAGAATCAAAATCTCATTACAACATAAACAAAGCTAATATTAGTGAAAAGTAGACATTCAACCGCTATAATATTGGACAGATTAACTGATGACGGTTACGTGTGGGCGATTGCCCAAGTAGACCTGAAAAAAACTTCATATTTTTGTATTGATATTTATGAACAATTTGTTTAAATTATGAGTTGGTGCCTTCTAAAAATTTAAATTTTATATCTAGTGCCCTTTAGCTAGAATTTTTTGGCTCTGCCCCTTGCATTAAATTACTTTAAATTAAACTTTACGGGAATTGTGATTGCTAGGACGAAGGTTTAGTCTTATGGCTACTTCGAGGCAGTGCTGTTACCTATAAATTAACTCCGAATCCCTCTTAATAAGTTGGCTTCTCTACGTAACCTAATCTAAGTAACTGTGCATATGACTCCTTTATTGCGTAATACTTTTGTTTGTTTGGTGTTAGTACTGTTGTTCATTTAATCTGCCCCAATCTACCACGACCCCATTCTATAAAGACAGAATTTTATTATTTAGAGCAGGTTCATAAAATATTATGATAAAGTATTACGTGAATCTATCTCAATCTTTTGTGTCATATTCATTAAACATTGATTGACAAACTGTTCCATTGCCAAACAGCTTCGATGAATACCTGAGCATTTCACGGCAGAATCTTCAAAGTTATCATCGACCTTTACTACATGAACTCAGAATGTTGAAGTTAATTCGAAATTTCGAACAATAGATGGGTGGTCACCGAATGCAATGCAGAGTGTTACCGACGACTCATCCACGCAAGAGCTGCGTGACCGATTATTGTTTGTGACGCCCTCGAATCGAATTGGCACCTTGCTTTCACCAATCCAAAATATCGATACGAAACCATTATAATCTTAGATCCTCAAAAGATACAGTTGGTGCATCAGATTTTTGGAGATTATTTTGTTTCTGCAAGCCAATAGATTTGCCATGAAGTATCTGATTTCAAGGAGCCAGCCAGAATCTGGCCGAACCGGCGCCCGAAGGGCCAGCAGAGGGGCCAACAAGCATTGACAATTGAGAGAGAAAGAGAGAGTGTGTGTGGGAATTCAATAATTGAAAAGGGAAGAGGGACCAAAATACAGATGGCCACCAAGGTAGGTGATACAGAAGGATTGATACAGGGCTCCAGAAGGCGGAAGCGATGGAGATGGTACAAGATCTTATCATCAGGAGATTACATTTAATTTGGGCGTTGAGAGCGGGTGAGGGATGGTAGGTAGACTTCTGAGCTCACCTTTTGATTTGCTTCTATACTCAACTTATCTTCGGTAAGGATGAGCTCCACCGAACGAAGTTCTTGACCAGGATGGCCGCATGTATATGTGAAGTGGAATATTGCAACAGAACTAGGCCCTGAACATATACGATGTATTTAATAGAAGGAGAAGAAGGTGGAGATCGGAGGAGTCTGCTTGTCTACTGGTTAAATTAAGGTGGATGATCAGTTTCACAGATGATTTGATGTTTCGAAAATGACATCAACTTTTTATTTGACGTTCTTCATTGAATTAAAAGGGATCTTTTAGGACCATTTATCCAAGAAAATTAATGCATTTTAGTCTATTTGGCGCTGCAAAATGATGGGTAGCACAACTGGCTCGGTGACATGTAATGAGCACATCCTTGTTCGATTGTCGGGACACTGGTATTCTGATAGCATTGAGATGTTGGTATTGGGTTGAGGGGGTATTTAACATGTTTAGAGAGTGATCTCTCTCTTTCTATCTCTATCTCTTTCTATCTCGATCGCTTCCTCTCTCTCTCTCTCTCTCTCTCTCTTTCTCTCTGTCTGTCTCTGTCTCTCTCTCTTGTTGTGAAACGTAGTGGAATTGATTATGGTTAGTTAAATTATACTTTTCTATTAAACTAAGTTACTCTCTTCCTTAAGATCCATGGTACTGATTACTGCATATTCATATTGTCGGAAAATTAAGTTTAGATTTGACCAATCACAAGGATTCTAACCCAATTTAAAGTTTAACCATTTAGAAGAGAAAATTCTTTTAACTCAAGATTCCCCGAAGTTTGATGCATGGGCTTGCATGGGCTTGGGCTAGTGGCTGGTAGATGGCCGGTTGTTGGTTTGAGTGACATGGGTGTCAACTCCTTATGCAAGCCTATGCAACCGACATGGCTTCTTGCTAGACAAATCCTCCCACTCACCCGGAACTTCATAGTTTAAGTGAGAAAATAGAAGACCAAAAACTTCTGTAAGCGTTTATTGGAAGAGAAATTAAGTGCAAACACCTTTGATGCATTTAGGACTATCATTTCCTAGTAGTCACTTCGTTTATATTATACTCTTTGTGATAATAAACTCAACATGAGGCAATTTCTCATTGGCTTCTTTTAAAAACTTGATAATAATAATAATAGTACTTTTTGGGATTTCACTTCTTGTGGTTTTGTTTTCAAGTCAAGATTATAAGATTGAAATTACTACAAAATTATAGGAATTTCACTTCTTCTACCTGCCACCTACTTGACAGACACTCCTCTCCAAAGCCTAAAAAGAAAGAAATCTAATATCATAAAATACTCCCAATATGAAAGAGTGGCATGCAGAATGCAGCATGCAGAATGCAGCAGACAAGATATAGGCGAAGCCCTGTGCACAAAATAAGAAGCGAACTCACAGTTTGCAGCAGCCATTGATGCATGTTTTAATGAGCAAGTTGGGCAGCAACAGCATTCAAAGTAATTGGTGACATAATGATCTCAAAAGACATACATCTTTATATCCTGCCCTTATCAATCCTTCACAACATGCATGATGAGGCTCAGTGAATGAAGCTCTGTCAAATTGGCCTCTCTCTAGGCAGTGACATGTGTTGTGGACAGCTTCCATGAGCCTTCCCTGTTTCTTGTGAGAACTCAGACAACTGAAAAATGGCTGCCAGGTATGACTGTGATACTGATTTGTGTATAAATAATGGCCAATAAGTTAACTAGAAGTTGACATGCAGAAAAGATCATTATTAGTTTGACTCAGTATTTATTTTGCTGGGCTTATCATTGATGCATACATAGACACAGGTGGGCGCCATTCGTGACTCCATAAATGCCAATGAGAACTCAAGCACCAATTATTAATTTATATATAAATGAGTCAAACACAAAACTTCAATCCTGTTTGGTGGATTTTTAGCAATAATGCATCTTTTAAAAGCCAATCTGTGGCTGTTGTTTGAACATATGTTCAGATCCTGGATTAACAATACTGCAGTAGAACTCAATTGATGCGAAAATAAAGCGACATATTATTTCATGGTCGATTCATTGACCTGGTAGATCAGTTGGTAAAAGAAACATGTTCAGGACCAAGTCTTTCTAAAGCTCGTCATCGCAAGTGTTACTGTTTTGAAGTATGATGTGTTACTGTTAGAATTTCAAGGGTCGATATGCTTTTGAAGATGATCATGATTCATGATATTTTTTCAGAAAATGCATGCTTATTTGGTGCAATCATGCTTTTATTACTATACTTTATAATACTTAAATTTCTCTTTATAATAGATTGGCTGTAACATCTCATTGAAAAATTTATTCCTATATTTAAGATCGTGAGAAATCTTGGGGACTTAAAAAAAAGGTTACTAAGTGATTGATTATGCTGGTTTCTAGTATTTTTGGGGCTGGAAACAAAGTTGATAGGGAGTGAGTGTGGATCTGCCAAACGAGAAGTGTGACATTACTGACTCTCTACTAAAAGGATGTGGTATAATTGGTTGGGTTGATGGGCAAATAGAGAGTCTATCCTCTTCTTTTTCCAATGCATGGGTGTTCAGTTTTGGAGCAAGTTGGTTCTCCTTCTATCTCTCTGTCTTTCTCTTCCGAAGAGGGTCAACATGGTTGGTTAGGTTGATAGGCAGAAATTCAATTCTTGTGGGTGTTAGGCTTTTGAGCTAATTTATATACAGATATGATTCAGGTATGAGTGAAGATATGGGTATGGACATATCAATCTTAAAAAATATATGTACAGAATATATATATAGTTACACAAGAAAATTAAAATGAAAACTTATTTAAATGAACAAACAATATAAATAAAAAAATTATATGTTGATGAACAATAGCTCTAAAAAATCGAATTAAAACTGCATTACAAAAAAACAAATCAAGTAAAATTAAGTAGTTTAGATCATTTTCGATATAAAAAGTACCCAAATGTGTTCCAGTAATGATTTTAGGTATGAGTATGAAGAAATGGGTGTATGAACATTATTGAAGTACCCATGTGACTTATCTTTTTTAGTGTAAGTTGTTTGTCTTTCTCTCTCTTTAGTAAAGGATGTGATAGATTGTATAACTAGTGGAGGTGAAAAGCGCCACTGGAGAGTCAAGGATTGAAGGAAATATAAGAACTTAGGCGTTTTTAATGAGTATATTTAATATCTTCCACCTACCATTTTTATTTAAACATGCATTTCAGTCATTTCTAAATAAATTTTCGTAGACATCGACTGACCTCTGATGTCGTATCCAAACATGCATTTCAGTCATTTCTAAATAAATTTTCGTAGATAAAATTTGAGGGACTCTCCACTACAATATATTATTTTTTTATTAAGCAAACGACCAACGCTAGCTGGATGAATCAACTGAAACAGATAAATGTCAGCCACCATGACAGTTGAGTATGAATGCATGAAAGAAACAGGAATGGCCGCTCTTATGTTGATCATCATCCCATCAACATTCATGCTGCCAAATAGAAAGCCGCCATGAGCTGTTCTCCGCAGAACAGGGATCATGTCTGCTGCTCATTTTACCACTTCACCTCAGCTGTTCATGGGCAGGCAGAGGCATGTTCTCTTCGAAAAGTTAATTTCGTGGTAAAATTTCGGTGAACTTGGGTCCAAATATATAAGATAGTTTATGAGATTCGAGTCATTAAAAAATTGTTAACCAGATATTTAATATCCCATAAAAAAAAAAATTCTGGTTCCGGAGCTGGTATAGTTAACTTGGCACTTCTCTTTAAAAGGTTAATTTAGTAGTGCAACTTGGGTCCAGATATATAAGTTAGCTCCATCAGATTCGATCACTACCTCATAGTCAATTAAAAATTTGTTAACCATATATTTAGTGGCCCATTGAAAAGAAAATTTCTGGTTCCGTTCCTGATATAGTTAACTTGGCACAGTTTAAGTTGTTCAGGAACACAGATCACAGGTCAGGGTGAACTAATTAATCTCAATTTTTTTTTTCAGTATAAATTTACATATTGATTCTCTCTTGTGCTAATAAATGGTAAGGTCAACTAGATTTCTACTTCTTGACCTATTTGTATAGAAGGAATTATTCAGTCAAATTCATTAATTTTCTATAGTTAACCACTTGGACTCATCAGTCACGGCCGCAATATGGAAGCAAGCCACCAAAGATGACTGTAAATATCAGACGCCCATCATGGTCATCTTTGTTCATATTTGAACTCATTTATTGCATGTCTATGACCAATTTAAAATGATCACTGTTATATGATCTTATCATATCGCCTTTTCGCCATTTCATTTAAGCAGTAGTAAACATAGAATGCATTTTAATATTGTTCAAGATGCAGAAAACCCATCTTTTAAAAAAGCCTCATTTTATAAGTCAAAATACGTCGGCCGAAAAAACCTGTCTTTTTGAAAAAGACTCCAAAGCAAAACAAATTGCAAAGAAACACATTTTTTGGTATTTTTTATTTTTAATTCTACATTTTATTTTTGATTTTTTTGCATTTTTGTTTTTAAGATTTTTTAATTCTGTTTAAAACTTACCTTTTTTTTTTGACATTTTCAACTTTATTGCATTATACATGAGAAAAACCACAATATTTAAAACTCATATACAATATTTGTAGCATTAATGCATGCGACTAGGAGACTACCTCTATACACCCAACACATATACATTAAGGGAAAGAAATAAGGAAGTGGTGGTTTGATAAAACTATGTACATTTTAATCTTTTAATATTTTCATAGTTCTTATTTTAGACTTTCAAAACTCTTTCTTTTCTGCTTTAATGGGGACGGGTGTGCATGTAATCTATCTTCTTGCATCAACACATTGGACGAAGCTATGTACGCAGTACCGGTGAATAAAAATTTTGTGTGTTGATATGGTTAATGACAAAAAATGCTCCGGCTTAATAGATTTTTTTTTAAAGACAAAAAAAAAAGGAAATCAAAAGAGTAAAAAGATTTCAAAAAAACATTTCTTTTTCAATAATTTCAAAAATATCCAATTTTTTTTCTTTTTTGTTGCATGCACCGAGCCATCCACGAAACTCAAAATCCACATTAGATCCCTGCAGTACTATACCGTAGGGGACGAAAGGCATCTCATCGTCCTTTGGTTTGAGAATCACCTTTTCTTTCATTGCATGTTTAGTACTCTGAACCCCAGCGTGCTTCTCTCCTAATAAGATCATGAATCTTGGAGCTCAAAACCGAGGACGCAGTATATTTTAGAAAGCACATATACAGATTAAAATCTCTTGAACCAGTGCGATGAAGCCGGGTGCATCAAACTCGGCCTTTCTCTACATGACACGAGCCCCTGCTGGTGGGTCATGATGGCTTGTGATGTTGAGACGGGTGGACAAGATGGATGAACCTCAAGCATTGACTTCACACCTGTTAGTTGCAAAAGGTTACAGTCAAGTAGAAGGAATTGATTTTAATGAACCACCACTCTGGTTCAACAGTGTTTGACAAGGTTCATTTATCTTGGCATTAAATATGTAGCATTTAATTAAGGCTGGTAAAAAAAGAAGTTAATTGTTCTCTCTCTGTCTCTCTCTCTCTCTAACTTTTCTTATTTACATCTTCAAGGTACTTTGGCTCATAGAATGCTCCCAAGTAAATCTATTGAGACACATATACTAACATTCATCCACTTGAAAACCAGTATGTGTGAAAATAGAGAATAAAAGGTCAAAGTTTTGTACTTGTGTACCTAGACCGACATTATTTAGTGGAAATCAAAATGACCGAACCCATCTCATATGACCGATCCATTTGTGATTTTATATGCCAACTACAATAGGCAACTGCGGCTGCTACTGTAGCTTTTAAATCCTCATTTTTTAAACTAAACTGCGGCATTTTGGGTGACTTGGTGGTTACCTCACAGTCCGAGCAAAAGCCAAACCTCTCTCTTCCCTGCCTCTAGGGTCCAGGGTAGCATTAGTGACTGGAGATTGATGAGACTACATTCATCTCAGTACTACGTTGGCACATAAAAGTCGATAGTGCTCGTGCTCATGAGAATTAATCAAACTGGCAATGCACCCCTAACCTGAACAGGTACACTCTGCCCCTTGAAACAATAAATCATCAGCTTCAAATACATAGTAAGTAACAAAATCTAGATGAAAAAACAATATCTAAACGGTCATGTCATGCCCATAAAAGAGAGCAAATCAAGGAAATGAGAAACAAAAGGAGTACCGACATGCAAGTTGAAGCATAGCATGAACATCATCACAGAACACAAAGCAAACTTCTATTTTGGAGAAGGGGGGTGGCTTTGGCCTTCACTCCGACAGCAGGGTTTCCTTCTGCTCACCCATTCTAGTAAGTTGTTGCTGCACCCCTCCAGTACTTTAAGTAGAAGCCTCTTTTATTTGCATTGCAAAGTGTATATGACATGGTCCCAAAGAGCTTGACGAAGTGACCAGCAGGCTTTGACTGTTAAATAGACAGTTATTGTTCAATTTCCATGGGCACGACCGTTGGTCTTCCTCATTGATGTCAGGAAAGGCCTAAGAAGGGTTTACAACTAAGTTTTCTTTACCGAATTGAAAAGAAAAGGAGGAGAGGAAAGTAGTTTTTGAAATTCTTTAGAAGTACCTCACAGACTTATGGTTGCATTGGCTAGTTGGCCATACAGAGTCACACAATTTCTTTATTACATATTGGTGCCTTTCAACCATTTTATTATCCATTTCAAGGGTTTAAGAATCTTTGAGAAATTTAAAATTCGATGGTTATTATAGAATAGTTTCAACTAAAACAAAAAAATTCTGGCTCTGCTACTGTTAAGTACCGACTGAATCATTCAATCAACTGATTCTGTACAAGTGGAAGTGGAGATGCCGCAAACGGCATTCAGATAGATATCGTCCAGCCCCAACCTTAGCTAGCTCTCCATGCTACCGCTGATGTCCATGACACTAGCTGCCGATTATATAGGAGCATAATAGCATGGACATGTTCAACATCTTTGGAAGGTAGTGTGATACGCATCAATGTATGTTGTCAGGGGCGGAGCCAAGGGGGCCGGCAGGGGCCATGTTGCAGAATACTGAAAAATCAAAATTTACTTTTTGAAACAATTTAGCAACTGCGAAAATTTTGAAAAATATAATTGACCCCATCAAAAGTTAATTATATAAATTCATTCACGTTCAGCCCCGAACTTATATATATATATATATATAAACTCTCCTAACTCTACCCTTGGTTTTAACAGTTTTCTCGAGAAATCTAGAAAGCCATAGTTTGAATGCCGTGGCACTCGCTGAGTGGGACCGAACAGTCTTCAAATTCGAGTTGGCAAGAACAGCTTAGTCCACAAAAAGCGGGTCCAGTTGAGGAGGAATGATGAGAAGATGATAAGCAAGAAGAGGACGACGAGGGAAAGCTTGATTCACCTTCCTCCCCATCATTCATGGCAGGTCAACATGGTAGATGGACTGATGGCATCTTTGGAAAGACTCATTTATTAACATGGAAGACGAAGATCTCATCTCTCTCTAACAGAACTGACAAGTCGCATGCCCCATTTATGGCATTCAGATCTTATGAGGCCAACAAGGCCGACCGAAAATAAGGCGAATAGTATAAAAAACGTCGCCTGAGGTCATTTTCAGGTGATGTGAGCCACAGCGTTATCCCGCCATCCGGGTGGAAGCTGAAGCGTAGACTTGTGACACTATTTGATGTCAGCAAGGGGCTGTGTGTTTGAGACTGAAAATGACCAACATACCCATATTGTCAAATTGAAAACATCCCTATAATGGCAAAAATGAAATTAAAAAATCTCCATCATAAAATGTCCTTCTAGTTAAATTGTGCGAAGATAGCTTCCCGTGTTAGCGGCATAACATTGCACTCTGTTTGTATAAAGGTATCAAACTAAAAGGGGTTGGAATAGGCTTCTATTAGGTAGCCTCGGAAAAAGGGAACGTTGTGGGGATGCTTATCCTCATTCTAAGTTGCATTCTTGCCCTTCTTCACTCCTGTCAATGTTTAACATGTCATCAAAGATGTAAAAACTGTAGTTTAGTAATAAGGCCCCATGCACAAGAAGTTTTTTGCATGGTAAAATTATTTATGTATGGAATGAAGGATTTTTCTTGAGGAAAAGTAAGACCTAAAGAGGTCCTGAGAAGTTTTTTCGAATTCAATGAAAAACGCATGGTAAAATTCCTTGTGTTTGACACTACAGTGAAAAATCATACAAACTGAAAAAAAAATTCAGGTTACACAGTATTTTTCTTGTGCATCAAACAGAGCGTAAAGGGTGACACTGGAAATCATCGTAGCTAAAATTTTTTGTTTTTCAAGCTTTTACTAGACAGTTTTAATGAAAATGTGGGTTCATTAAAGAATCACAAAAAACGTCGTCTGGGGTCAATATCAGGTGAGGTGAGTCAGAGGGTTTATCACGCCATCCGGTTTGAAGCCGAAGCCTCGACGGGTTATCCCGCTTCGATGCAGTGGCGGAGCCAGAAAAATTGGCTGGTGGGGGCACTCAGGGCTGGCGTGGGCAAGACAATTTATACTCTTCTTCATTATGGCTTATGCTACTATTCAGTTTGTTTGGTTCAAGGTAGAATTATTTTGGGCTGACATGGGCAGGCGCCCACACCTGCCCCACGCTGGCTCCGCCACTGCTTGGATGGGTTATCCTGCCATCTGGCTGGAAGCCGAAGCCTCGACGGGTTATCTCGCCATCTGGCTGTAAGCTGAATCTCGACGAGGCTTCGATGGATTATCCTGCTTCGACGGGTTATCCTGCCATTCTGGGTGGAAGATGAAGCCTCGACGGGGTTTTCCTCTCCGGTGGAAGCCGAAGCCTCGACATGTGATACCATTTGACTGCTAGAACGGGACTGTGTGTTGGGGCTGAAAATAACCAAAATACCCATATTGTCAAATTGAAAAACCCCCTATAAGGGCAAAAGTGAAACTAAAAAAATCTCTCTCATAAAATGTCCTTCTAGTTAAATTGTGCGAACATGGCTTCCCGTGTTACCAGCATAACATTGTACTCTGTTTGTATAAAGGTATCAAACTAAAAGGGGCTGGAGTAGGCTTCCATTAGCTAGCCTGGGAAGAAGGGAACGTTGTGAGGATACTTATCTTCACTCTAAGTTGCAATCTTGGCCTTCTTCACTCTTGTCAATGTTTAAGATGTCATCAACAATGTTAAAAAGTGGGTCCATTAAATTGTGGGTCCATTAAGGAATAACAGAAATTGTGGGTCCATTAAATTGTGGGTCCATTAAGGAATAACAGAAATTGATGTTTAAGATGCCATCAACAATTTTTTGTTTTTCAAGCTTTTACTAGACAGTTTTCATGAAATTGTGGGTCCATTAAGGAATAACAGAAAAAGTGGTAGCTGTTTTGAAATTATAGTCAAAAGTCAGCTCCCAAACATAAATTACATCCTCCTATTTAAAGCAATGAACTTGAAAAAAAAAAAAGGAAAATGTCTTTGTAATGTTAAGTCAAGCTTCTTTGGGTGTTTTCTAATATCAGTAATTGCAGTAGCAAATGAAATAGTATTTCTACTATTGTTCAACACTATTGTTTCATTGAACTAGAGAATACGAGCCTCTACCACTGTAAAAAAAAAAAACATTGAAATTTAATAATCTAATTTTGCGGCTACCACTTTGATTTACTTATATATTCCATCATTAATGATAATAGATCGTGATGAACAATAATTTAGACAGCTGAAAAATATACTCTTATTTGCTGACTCGTTTTCCTTTTATTTATGGAAGGACAAAAGGAAGGATGTTTCATTTAAATTTGTTATTTTCATTAGCTAAAATTTGTAAGAATACGGAAAATGTGCAACAAATTTTATGACTTTATGCATGGTTGGCTAAAAGGGCTTGAATCCAAGTTCACATCTATTCTAATCGCGGAGCAGGTTATATGTTATATCCCTTAACAAGGGATCACATGTTATGATTGTAAAATTACCAAAAATAGCCCTATCGGTTAAAAGGAAGACTCTCTCCTATAAGGGCAAAAATGAAACCCGAATTTTTTTCTCATATAAAATCAACAACATGACCCTCTGGCGAAATATTAGCTGCATAACATGGAAATCATATCTGTTAAGATCTAAATCAAGAGCCGTGAAATGGAGCTCAATTAATTTGCAAGTGGCCTTCTCAAGTACGTACATGGGAGCTGATATACAGGACCAACCAAAGCAGCATATCCCACCTAACATAAGTAAAGAAAGAATCCAAACAATATATGTGGCAATGTTTGAATCAAAATGACAATGAAGAGCTAGCATGGCAGTCGAAACCCCATGCGGCTTTGAATAAAGCACAATTTGAGGGCTGTTGATGCGAAGACCCTACATCAATATCACATCAATATCCTTGGATGAGGAGCACCAATAATTCAAATTATAATGTTTATGGGGCAACTAATATATAAGTAGATAATGACTATGGTGTGTTACTACGTAAACAAGCAATTAGTGTGGTCTCCATCAGTGGATGGAGCCAAATTTTTTTTTGTTATGGGGCACTATTATAAAAATTCTCACTTCAAAAGGGGCACAACATATATAAAGAAGTAAATAATTGTAAAAAATCTATGTAAAAAGATGTAAAAACAAATAAAAATTTTGTTACCAGCGTGGGCAACTGCCCACGCCAGCCTATATGGAGCTCCAATGCTGGTCTGCATGCTTGTGCGTATACCATTGCTTTAGACTAACGTGTGCAATTGGTGCTGGTTGTTTTTCACAAATCCCATTTTGTCGACGAGGTTCAAGTGTCCAAATCTACCTCAAGGGGCACAACTTAACGGGTCGAGTAAGGTATATGTGAGAAAGCATGTCTATAGTTTGATTCTCATGGGTGCTATACCTATGCATCTTATATGGTAGAGCATGTCTTGTCACTTGCTGACTCCTTCAGCCAGTGCGGCACGACAAGAACTTGATTTGCGTCAGCCTTCAAACCACCGAAAGGGGTGCAAAAGTTGTTTTAGAAAACAAGTGCATAAAGAAAGCATTTATAAATAAAGAAATCTCAAAATGTATTCAGCTTGAAAAACTTGTATATCATGAGAAAGGTAAGAAAGGAGAATGATCTCAACTTTGCTTACATGGGATGGCCGAAACCGCTTACAGGATTCCGTATGCCGACCACCGAAAACAAAAAATCTCAATACATGACACTTAGACCGGTGGGCGGGTACTCCCTTACAAGTAAACAAGCGTAAGCAAATGACTTAACATAAATAAAGGAAATACAATGCAAAACAAAGCAAATTACTGTACAGACTCTTAGATAAAGGAGAACATGCTCCCCCCTTCAAATCAAGCGCCGTCCTCGGCGCCAGCAGCTTCATGAAAGGCTTTGACTTCCAGCGGGTAGCGCTGCTTCATGCGGAATGCATACTCCTAGGTTGGGTTTTGTTCGCCTATCCACTTCACTTGGTACTTCTTCGGCTCTCTTAGAAAGTTTATTTTGTGCCGAAGAATTTCCTCTATCTGTCGGTCCGCCGCTCGCTTGGTGGGCGGGGCTCGTTTCAAGATCGGGTCTCGTTCTGAGACGCTTCTGTCAAGGTCTTCCTCATCAAAGTAGAATGGCTTTAGGTTACATACATGGAACATTGAATGCACCTTAAAGTCTGGCGGTAAGTCTAGTTTGTAAGTTTGCTTGCTGATTCTCTTCAGCACTGTAAAGGGTCTCTCATACTTGCGGATTAACGACCTGTGTCGACCACGGAAGATGCCTGTGCGATCAGGATAAAGCTTCACGAGGACTTGATCACCCGCTCGGAACTTCATTGGCCTTCGATTTCGATCTGCAAATTTTTTCATCTTTTTGACGGTCTTGTGTAAGAATGCCTTAACCATCTCCGTCTGTTCCTGTCAATCGCGGATGAACTGGTAGGCAAAAGTGGGCCTTCCTTTCTCTTGGGCAGAAAGGGTATGAGGCATCAACGGTTGTTGTCCTGTGGTGATTTCGAATGGACTATGTCCAAAAGATTCATTTTTCTATAAATTGTAACAAAATTGAGCTACATCAACCAAATTTCACCCAATTCTTATGATTCGCGTTGACATAATGTCGAAGGTATTGTTCCAATAGTCCATTAATTCATTCAGTTTGGCCATCAATTTGTAGGTGGAAACTTATTGAGAATGATAAGGTGAATCCAGCAAACGAAATACTTCGTGCCAAAACTTTCCTGTGAAGTGGGCGTCACGATCATTTACAATGCTTTTTGACTATGTGCTTCACAAATAAATCCGTTGTTTTTTTCGCGAGACATTCCTTAGAGGCTGTGATGAAGGTGGCATACTTCGAGAATCTATCCACAACTACAAGGATGGAGCTGAAGCTGTCAACTTTGGGTAAGCTTACGATGAAGTCCATGAAGAGGCATTCTCACGGACGTTCTGAAATAGGAAGAGGCTCAAGGAGTCCGGCAGTCTTCTGATTTGTCCCCTTGTCCTGTTGGCAAATCAAGCATGTTTTCACATATGCTTCAACATCATCAGGGATCTGTATGTAGTAACCACGTTCAAGGAGAGCCAGCGTCTGCTCCTGAGCAGGATGGCAAACCCACAACGAGTCATGACATTCCCTCAACAATTATCGTCGAAGGTTGCCCCATCTAGGTACGAACACACATATGCCTTTTGCCATCAGAAGTCCATCACACAACCAAAATCGTCGCGTTTTTGTCGCTTCAGCTGTCTCGACCAAGTGCTTGGCCATAGGGTCCTGCTTCATGCCTTCTCGAATCCGCCCGAGATGAGAACTCTCAAGTTGCGCTTCGGATGATGCTGTTCGAGTAGCTGCCAACTCTGTCTTCCGACTTAGCGTGTCGGCTACAACGTTTGTACTTCCCGCCTGGCACTCCAAGGCAAAATCGAATTCCGTAAGGAATTCCTGCCATCGAGTCTGCTTTAGACTCAACTTCTTTTGAGTATGGAAGTAACTTGTGGTTACGTTATCAGTCTTTACCACAAATTGGGTTCCCAACAATTAGTGCCTCCATGTACGAAGACAGTGGATAATGGCCGTCATTTCTCTTTCGTGCACGAAGTACCGTCGCTTCGTGTCTTTAAGCCTTCGGCTTTCGTAGGCAACTGGGTGACCTTCCTGCATCAACACTCTGTCAATAGCAAAATCTGATGCATCTATATAGACTTCAAATTTCTTCGTGTGGTCGAGCAACTTGAGCACATGTTCCTGCGTCAGGGCCCTCTTCAACTTCTCGAAGGCATCTTCTTCGAGTTCTTCCCAAGCCCAGGTTCGGTTTTTCTTCAGCAAATCAGTGAGAGGTGCAACTATCAAAGAATTCCCCTCAATGAATCACCGATAATAGTTCACCAAGTCTAGAAAAGAATGCAACTCCGGTATATTGTTAGCGGTTTCCAATCCTGAATAGTCCTCACCCTTTTTATGTTCATTCACATCTGACATTTACCCACTATATGACCGAGTTTCTTGTTTACTGAATAAGCACTTCTCACGATTCACATATAGTTCATTTTTCTTTAATACTTTCAACACTGTCCGCAGGTGTTCCACATGATCTCCCATTGAGTTATTGTACACTACAATGTCATCAAGATAGACTACCACAAACTTATCTAAGTACAGATAGAATATATTGTTCATTAAAGTCGGAAAAGTGGCTGGAGCATTCGTCAACCCGAACGACATTACAAAAAATTCAAAGGCCCGTAGCAAATGACACAAGTTGTCTTCGGCTCATCGCCGTCAACAATTCGAACTTGCGAATATCCCGATCTGAGGGATAACTTGAAAAATATTCGAGCTCCGCCTAACTGATAAAAAAGATTTGCAGTTAAAGGTAAAGGATACTTGTTTTTTCACCGTTACCTTGTTCAGCTCCCTATAATCCACACATAGTCTTTTGGAGCCATTATGCTTTGCTTGGAATAACATTGGTGCACCAAAAGGAGCTTTGCAGGATTTGATTATACCTGCAGCTAGCATCTCGTCCAGTTGTCGCTGAAGTTCTCTCAGTTTTGCAGGGGTCATTCGATAAGGTGCCATCACCGAGGGTTTGGCACCAGAAATGAGTTATTTGGCATGATCCACTTTACGTAGAGGTGGCAGCCGTCTAGGGAGCTCCGCATGCATTGTTCCTGCGAATTTCGCTAAGACAGGCGCAAGCGCCTCTGTGACCAATCCAGGGGAGTTATTAATCACTTCCCTGATTGCCACCAAGTACGTCTCCTCACCATGCTTCAAGCATTTCTTCAACTAAAGAGCAGATATCATTGCAGCCTTGCCCTTATCCTTCTTAACCGATATTGCTGGGGCCATACAATGAGACTTCTCGTCCATGATACTGATATAACGCAAGTGCAGCATTGGATCATCTTCGCTGTATTGAGGAGCTCCATGCTTTGATCATCCGGAAATCATCCACGTCGGGTATCAACCAAACGTTTTACTATCACATAAGTATCCTTCAAGGTCTCTGGATTACCACTTTCCACTTCGAATTGTGTCCATGATTGAAGTCCCAAGATAAACCAGTTGAGTTGAGTTTATCTTGTTCCTGCATATCTAGTACGTCTAACATGAGCCTCTAATAGGTCCTCGCATAGTCTCACAAGGATCCTGTTTGTTTCAATTCACCGACCATTCAATAGGCATGGCGTGTCGCATTCGTGGGCATGAAGTAAGTCATCAACTCTCACTGAAAATCATTGATAGTGTTTATTATGCAGATCCCCTTTTAAATGTCGAGCCGTTTTCTTCTCCAGCATGCCACAACATCGACCTCAAGCAACATAGCCGCAGTTTTGACCTGAAGGTTATTCCCCACAACGCCTTGCAGATCCAGGTAGTATTCCACTTGGAATAAAAAGTTTTCGATCACTCGACTATCCCGATTTTCATTGTATTTTGCTGGCCTCTGAACATCGACCCTTGCTGGTCGATCATCACCTCCACCTACAGAGACTAGTCGCTATAGTGTGTGGTTCTTTATCTGAAGTTCCTTGACCTTAGCTTGTATAGCGGCCATTGTGTCAGTCAGTGACCGATTCATGGCCTCAAGATCGGCCATTTGTTCCTGCAGGGTTTTGATCTCATCCTTCATTTCACCGAAGGACTGAGCTGCATTGTCCAACGCTAATGCTGCACATGAGCCGAGTCGAGCTCGAGCTCGGCTCGACTCATGTTTAGTCAGCTTGACTCGAGCTCGGCTCGAGCGGCTCGTTTAAACCCGGTAATGCCTTCCTTTTTCGCTGCAATCCAGGGCTATGCATGGGACGACGTGGGGATGAGGAAAGGCAGCGTACTGGGAAAAGAGAAAAATAGAAGGAAATGACAACGTGGGGATGAGGAAAGGCAGCGTACTGGGAAAAGAGAAAAATAGAAGGAAATGACAACGTGGGGATGAGGAAAGGCAGCGTACTGGGAAAAGAGAAAAATAGAAGGAAATGACGACGTGGTGAGGAGAAAACGAGAAAAAGGGGCGTGTTGGAAAAGAGAAAAAGGGAAATGATGATGTGGGGATGAGGAAGCATGTTGGGAAAAGATAAAAAGGAAAGGAAAATGAATGAGTGGTGAGGAAAGAGAAACGTGGTTGAGTGGGTGAAGAGAGGGAAAAAAAGAAGGGAAATTAGAAAATTTAAAAAGGAATTTAACTTTCAGCTAATTGATTTAATATAACGAGTCGAGTCGAGTTCTTGCAACTCGAACTCAACTCGTTTATTGATTCAAGTTTACCTTTCAACTCGAACTTGACTCATTTATAAATGAGTCGAGCTCGAGCCGAGTTTTTGCGAGCAAGTTCGAGTTGGCTCGACTCTTTGTGCAGCCCTATCCAACGCTTCTTCATGTGTAGCTACATCGACAACCAGCTTGTTCACCCCCTCGGCTAGGTCTTTATGACCTTGGGATGTGCCCATTTCGTCAGACTGGGCTACTCCCTTGCCATTGACACTTTGCAGATTGTATTGAGTAGAACCTGGGGCTCTGATACTAGTTGTCAAGGGTTGAGTCGCCAGGACGTCCTTTTCAACCAACGATCGTCGGCGTGTAGTTCTACATTGACTCTCAAATCTCTTCCCCATATTGAGCAGAACCTGGGGCTCTGATACTAGTTGTCACGGGCTGACTCCTTCAGCCCATGCGGCACCGCAAGAACCTGATTGCCGTTAGCCTTCAAACCACCGAAAGGGACGTAAAGGTTGTTTTAGAAAACAAGTGCATAAAAAAAGCTTTTGTGAATAAAGAAATCTCGCAATGTATTCAACTTGAAAAACTTGTACATCACGAGAAAGGTAAGAAAAGAGAATGATATCAACTTTGCTTACATAGGATGGCCGAAGCCGCTTACAGGATTTCCCATGCCGACCACCTAAAACAAAGAATCCCAATAACACTTAGACCAGTGGGAGGGTACTCCCTTACAAGTATACAAGCGTAAGCAAAGGACTCAACATAAGTAAAGGAAGTACAATGCAAATGACTGTACAGACTCTTAGGCACAAGGGAACATGTGCAATACATAGGTTAAAGAGTCAAACATTGCTATTATTGGTACCGATGCAAGTCACAACCATGGTAGTAGAGAGAATGGAGGGCCCCTCAGGCCTTGATTATGGAAGGTGGGTTATTAACCTTTTGTTCACCTCGAATTGTCCAAATCCATATTCATATGAAAAGGCATTGAAACCTAATGTGTGTGGATGTGGTTGGATGGCCCTCTTATCTTGTATGGATATACAACAATGTTATTCTAATACCTTCCTATTTGGATGAATGGATGGAGAATCCTACTGCCTTGGTGAGAGCTGAAGCCGCCCCTTCCCTTGCCCTCAGGGTTGAGGCTTTTATTGATGCCACGTGTGAGCCCAATATGCATCAACTAGTATAATGATCCTCTTTTATATCAACATAAATAAAGGCGTCACACCGATCGGAATCAAACAGGTGTCAGCCCAACCAATTATACAATTCATATCTTGATAATTTTTTAATTATAAAAACAGATGTGAGCTTTTCGCATTGATCAATATGTTGGATTCTAAAAATGGCTGAACTGGCTGCCAGCACTATACGTGGTGGATGGAATGGATGCATTTACTCTTAATAACAGGGGAAACCGCATCGTTATAAATATCCTGGATTTGTTATCTCAGGAGATGTAATTTTTCCTTTTTTGATTCCTGTTGTTCCAAGTTGTAAAACTCTTAAGGTAATTCTTAATCCTGAATCAAAAGGACATTTGGACACATTTTAAACCTCCTATCAGACTGCCCCATGTCTCAGGTTTCCAACTCTGGATCTCTTTCATGGGATGTTTGAATGGATACATGGAACAATCCCCATGTAAAATTATGGACATTTCATCATGCACTTGAATCAAACATGAAACTAAGTGTCCACAAACACACAAACAAATTTAAGTATCACAAAATTAGTTACACTGAAAAGTTAAACTATCGCACCTTAGAATTGTGATTGGAGAGAAATTGGCATGAGACAGGATATCTGAGATCGGTCGACAGGATGTCTGAGACGCTGCATCTCATAACATCTTTATATTATATGCAACTCAAACAAAGTTGAGGAGGAGCTCCCCAGAAGTTTTATGCGATCAAGGCCTTAATCACAAGTAATCTAGCAATAAGTTCATGTCTTAGCCCCGGTTGTGGTTCATCAGTCTCATGATAAATGATTAAATTGGACAAACATCTCAAAGAGGCCAATAGACCATTGGATCGTAAACCAGGTTTGACATAAGAGAGTGGTAGTAGATGCATGGCTCATGACAGATCCAGGCAGGGTGGCCGGCAGGGGCCTTGGCCCCTCTCAAATTTTTAAAAATTCAAAAATGTGTATGTAAAGTTTAAACATTCTAGTTTAACTTATATGAAAACTTAGACAAATTCTATTTTAACCCATGTTAAAATTTTGAAACTACAGTTCGGTCCCTGCAATGAAAAATTTCTGGGTCCAACCCATTGTCCAAATATGAACTAACACTAGGCCAGACTTATCAAAGGTGCTACACATAGAATTGATTCGATTAGTGAAGGCATCAATCATTTTGATTCGTAACAAGCTCATCTGTACTTAGTTCAAGTTTTGCTTTTCACTCAATTAGGCATTTCAAACCCTCATAAATGTATGTGTGTACATGCTTGCGAGACTTAAGCCGTGTATAATCCGATTTTATCATCATACATGCGCATTTTTGTTAATCAAATCATCAAAATGGGATCTACAACATCATGCTAAGGCATCATGAGTTGAATGGGAATCACAACCCGTGTGAAAATATAGCTTGAGACGAATAATTGCTAGGCAGCTGCCACTATGTCAGTGAAACAGTTCGTGTGCCCTAACTAGCACTACAAGAAACAAATGGGGTCAGTGATGCTGGAAAAGCATCACAAATGGGATTTACTGACGGTAAGTTGGCATCAATGGGACCATCAATGAAAGTAGCATAGGTGATTCTTTCAGTGACAAAATATACACCCATCACAAATGAACCTCATTTGTGATGATGGGGCCATCGTCATTGAATTGGATTTAAATGACGATCATACTACATCGGTAAGTAGCATGGTTGAAACCATCTTTACTGGCGGTTGGGCACCATCTGTGATTTTCTGTCAATGAAGCCCAGTCAGTAAAGATAGTCGGGCATCATTAGTGATTTCGGTTAGTCATGCACGGCCGGTGGAATTCAAGCTACTCAATTAACAACTGAACTCATTCGATTATCTTGTTTTCTAGCCTCACTAGTAGTGAAGATCATCTTACTGACACTGATAGCTTTTCATCTATGGCTCTTTGGTGGATTTAAGTTGGATTTGTTGTCCATAATGCCACGGATCACGATCCGAGAACTTGGATATAACTTATTAAGCAATTCAAACATGGTTTGGATCCACAGATCTCCATAATCATCTAGATTATTTTGACCCAATAACTTGTAATGGATTCAAAGATCCGTCCAGGCAAAAACACCATAGCTAGGAATTGTGGGGTCTTCACTAACTTCGTATTAATACCAATTGCTTTGTGCTTCATTGCATAATATAATGCAAGAAAGAATCTAATGAGATTATGTTTTTGCCTATCGCTGATATTGGTTTCATCAATTATAGGATCTAAAGGGAAAGTTTCCATAGCAGCAAAGGCAAGATCGTATCATGCATGTGGTCGACATTGTAAACCAACTAATTTGTTGACCGATTATTAAATTTTCTTCATCACTACTGCATCTTGTGGTAGAGCAAAAATTAGTGAGGCAAGCCAACTTGTGAAGAACTGTAAATTATGTGAAGTGGGCTTGATGTCTTCATCATGAAGATTAATTTCGACCCATTGGCCTAACTTCTCAGTAAATGAAGCACACACTTCCTCATGTTATATATGCACTCTGCCTATTGTAGTGCAAGCTGATTTTGATATGTTGAATTCTTTTTATCGAAAATTATTAGATTTGTTACTACACTAATCCAATTTGTTGTCAAGTTCTAATGACTTATTATTTCATTAGTCTGTATGGGTTTTACTGTGCTGAATCTCTGGCAGTGTTTAAGAAGCCAGCCAAGTCAACTAAGTTAACTCAGTGACTCGGTCTTCAACTTGGTAAAAAAGAAGGAAAAACAAGAGTTGTCATGACCATGACCAGGACGAGTCATCGAGCTTTGACCAAGTTGAAGCTGGCTTTGTTCAAGTCATCTATGGATATGATTTACGTGCGCATATTATATGTACCAATGTACTTATAAATGATACAAAATCACAATTTTATATATATATATATATATATATATATATATATATATATATATATATATATATATATATATATATATATATGTGTTGCGAGTGGTGTAGAAAGGAGAGAGAGTGCGAGAAGTGAAGTTAGGCAAGGGGCGAAGGTTTTCCCCTGCCCCTCTCCTCCATTTCCAACCGGATGGCATCCTAGCCATCAAATCATGCGAGATTGGACGGGCCGGATTGAATGATGCATATATACATTATTGTACGTGCTATTTGTAATATTTCACTTGTAATGAGACACAAGCATTATTTATGATAACATACTTTATGTAAAAAATGAAGTGGTCAAAACTAGGCCGAGTGGCTGACCCGGCAAATCACTAGTCAATCCACTACTAGTCGCTGGATTTTATAACGTTGATCGTTGGTTTTACTTCAACCTAAGCCGGTGCTTTGAATGACAAGACAATCTTAGAGGTATAGAATTATCTCATTTGGGTATCTCTAATTAATTATTTGCTTTGGGATTTTAGAAGCGGATAATTCATTAACAAGAATAAACAATCATATTTATCATTTTAATTATCCTTAAATTTCTACATAAATATATACTTTTGGTAAGAACCAGTCCTCACTGCTAGCATTGATCATGGCTTATTCAAGCTGGTATTGTGAAAAAAATGTACATTTTTGCATGCATGTGATATAGAGTACTAACTTTGTCATGTCAACTGATTGTAACATCTTCAAGGGTTCATTTACGTTCGCCATGTGGACATATTTTTTTCCTTTCATGATGAATATGTACTATAGGTTTGAAGGAAGCTTACTCAACCAATATTGCCATCACTACATTCTTAAATTTTGCTTAATTTATACATCATGGCTTCTAACTTAGTTCTCTTTTCCCTTTTGGACCAAGTGTTATTTTCTATAGAGTAATCTTTATTAATTATATGTATAAATTACGACTTCTAGATGTGAAGACAACTGATGCCCTAAAAATTGGCAAGCTCTTTAGACCAGGGATACGTTCTGAGGAAAGCAGCAGCATATCCTTCATATGGGTTGCCATTCAACCCATTGTTGATAGAAGCCTTTTACTTGAGGAAATGTTCTCTTAGAGGCCGTTTGTCATTTGTTAGTATTCCAAGAATATGACTTCAAATTGAAGTAGATTCATATGACACTTGTTCACGTGCTCAATGAATTTACTCCAATTTTTAGTGCAGATTCATGAAACATTCACACAGAGTTCCTAATTCCAGATAGCCTCTTAAGTGCGCTCCTTAATGAAATAGGACCCAGCCATGTGATATTGGACTAGTCTAGCAAAATGAGATTATGCCTTATGGTTTAACTCCACAATTAGGCAGTTGACCACTTACCGGACCTGTGTTCTCTTCGACAGGCAAGAAACACAAATAAGTTCTGAATCACCCTGGCTTTAGGTGGACAAAACCAGGCTGGGAAAGCTCAAGCTGCAGAATTGCGGCCCTGGGATTTGATCCAGATTCTTCACCTAATTAACATCCTTCACAACTCCCCTTTAATTACCACCTGCTCGTGACCGTAGTTAGGGATGTCAACTAATTGGATTTGAATTAGTTGTACTCTTAACCGTATCCACTTTTTTAGATTTTCGTAAGTTCAGATTCATAAAGGTACAAGAAAAATCTAATACCACATCCAAAGCCAAATTCATGTCCGTAATTGGATGTGAATTTGATTTTTAAATTCACATTGGAATCTGGATCAGACCTTTAGACTAAGTCAGAACTACATTATGATTTGTTATCATAAGAAATTAAGTCAGCTTTAAGACTAGGCATCTGGCCCGGATCTAGTGGGCACTGTAATGGCCATTGGATCCAAAGCCAGCTCCAATAAGTTAAATCGACCCTCGAGAGCTAATAGAAACCCGAGTCTGGCCCGTTCTGTTTACTCCATTGTCTGAGCCAGGCTGAGTCATAGGCCCCCAAAGGTGGCCCGAGTTAATGGTTAAGTTTGAAAACTTAGCTCCATGTTTAACTTAACTCTTACATATATTATAGGAGATAAAATCCTCTTCATCTGGATGAATACATTCATGTGTAAGACATCCTGATGGATGGACGGTCGGTGGAATCTAATAACTATATATAGGAAAATTTAATGGCGATTCTAACTTTTTAGAGTCACCCAGCCATTTAAGGTGATGGAAATTTTCATCATCTAATATCAATTTATACATTTTTTTTCTTGTTTTTAGTCTGTTTTAGATGAACAACTTTAATTAGATGGCTGAATGACTCTAGATTATAATCAAAGTCACCGTGCATGTGTGTGTATATATATATAACATTACATCTGGTAGTGTGCTATGAAAGGCCAGATAATTTGAATGGACAAACCCACAATATGAGGTAAATATGAACGGATTTAATCAAGTGGCTGCTGGATAGAGTGTCATGGCGTGTGTTCTTATGAACCCAAGCTTAGTGAAGCCCGTTTCATGCCAGAAGCAGTAGTGGAGCTACTTGTTGGTTGGGGTGGGCGACTGCCCACACCAGCCCATCAAAAATTTCATTAGAATGTGTTAACTTCACATGATTCTAAATTTATAAGGATTGCCCACACCAAAGTTGTGTCACCTACCCCACCAACTAAAAATCTTAGTTCCGCCACTGGTCAGAAGGTAAGGGCCTGGCTGGTCTTTATGGTCGGGTAATGGGCCGGCACTGATGCCCAGCCCTTCGCTCTAATGCTGCTCGCTGTTTATCGAAGACCAAGGTACATCGGCCATGCTTTTCTCATCTCCCAGTGTGTCGATCTGCGCATTGTTGAACAATATTGGCGGCGATCGACCGTCAATCATCGTTACATTCATGGTTTAAGTGATGCCCAACTCTTCTTTGTTAGTCCTGTTTCCCTTTCTGCTGAACTTGTTGTTCAATAATAAGAAAGAGTTCTCGGTCTCTTCACCTTCCCCCAGTCGATTCAAAAAGAAAAACTCCATCTGTTAGATCGGTTTCGGCGTCTTCTTCCTCTTCAATTGGCAACCATTCGTCTCCAACCTCTCTGGTCGTGAATTCGGTTCCTCTGAGGTGAAAATGTTTTCTCTCTGATCTGATCTCCCTGTCTGTGACGATTCTTTCGTCGGTGCTTGTTGCATGGGAGATATTCTTCTTTATTGTTGTGAATACATCAAAGCTTAGGGGGCTATGCTTTTGTACCAACTTCAATTATGAGTATGGATAAGCGGAAAGGAAAGGGCGGTGGAGCGGGCTAGTGAAAACGTAGAGAACTCTTTTTCCTCTGATGGTTTGAAGAAGGGAGTTTCAATTGGAGATCATTCGCCAGTCTCTTATGAGAGATCTGGATTGTGATCTGAATTTCTTTGAGTGATGGTCATGACTGGATACTTATGGCCAGAATGGGCGAGGAAGCAGTTTCTTGTTGAAGTTGCCAAAATTAAGGAGAATAAGTTGATCTATATGCCACCCCATGTACACAACGAGCTAATTTTAAGGGTGGACCCTATTACTAATATGCATATTTACTTCAATATTACTTTAATATTTTAATATTGAATGTGCACAATAAACATTCTTAACTCCATCGTCATACTTCGTCGTTATCTCATATCCATAGCGTTTGAGACAATGATAGGGGTGGTATAGATAAGTACATAGGTATAAGATAATGTGTATGAGATAATAACAAGGGTATGAGATAATTAACGTAACGACATAAGCGTAACAAAAAAAAAATGAAGACGCTTCTTTGTCACTCAAAAGGGTATATAACAAGAATATGAGATTATTAACGTAACGACATGAGCGTAACAAAAAAAACGAAAACACTTTTTGTCATTCAAAATGGTATATTGGTTATAATGATATGCATATATGCACTCGCACAAATCACTTATAGTATTTCAAAACCTTACTTTTTTTTGTTTCATTTTTTGTCACTACAAAAAAGTTCTCTCTTTCCATTAATCGGATATTTTTTAATATGACTATATTAGTGCACCAAAATTTCATGCACGCCGAGGGCCTATATAACCTCGTTAAAAAATGAGGCTGGTCAGATCGTTAGCCTCGTCATTGGTAACAATTATTAGGTAAGAAGGACGAAGCACGAGCTCCTTCAATATATTCACAAACAGGCTCATCATGAGTGCGGACCAAGGTGTTTATTACTTTGTTCTAGTTTGGGTGAGCTCGGATATTGCATTTTTCTGGCTCTTTAGTTTCTTTATTTATTTTCTTCTCCTTAAAGGCCAGTTTCATTTTATCTTTCTAGAGCATGCCGGTCTCTCCCTTTTAAAAACTGACAAAAAATTGTCTTCGCCAGTGTTTGAACAAGACTTCCGATGCCAATGTTTTTTTCCGTCAGCTATACATACAGTAACTGGTAAACCCCCAGACCATTATGTCAGGAACGAAAACCAGACCACTCGAAATTCATTATTGAAGTATTTTTGTATAGTCTAAGTAAATAGACATGTTATTAAGAATGTTTGATGAGAACCATGCACTTAAGTCATTTTTTCGTTTTTACATGCTCCTATGGCAGTCAAAAAATGAACGGCTCTTATAACTTCAAACTTTTAATGGCATAAAAATCAATTATTTCCAGAAAAACAGCTTGAACTAAGACATATGCTATGTTAAATTAGTATTTATAGGCACATTACAATGTTAATATGTTGTTTAAGACATTTTTTTTATAAAAATTTTAAGATGTCTGGTTTTTGTCCCCGACCTACCAATCTGGCATCTACCAATCATATATATATATATATATATATATATATATATATATATATATATATATATATATATATATATATATATATTGGTAGTTGGTAGAATGTTGGATAAACTTATTTTTGTCTGTTGTTTCAGTTGAGTGAATAAAAATCTTTCTACTTTCTTTTCTTGGTAACATAGTCGAGTCGTGTCCTCTTCATCTGTTTCTAGAACAGCACGCATTGGGTTTTTGGCCATAAGCTTGACAAAGAAAATTTCAAATTTAAACTTTTTAATTAAATCATGTCTAACTCGCGTCATTTTGAAAGAAGAATATAAAATTAGCTCGATAACTGTAGAGTATTATGATCCTGCACTAAGAGAGAGAGTTCCATCTTGGAGTCCTCCGTTTTGCCTTAATTCCAATTGCAAGCCTCGTGCTATTGACATAATTTGCTTACTTTTGCTGAAAACTACTAAATCTAAATCTGCAAGCATTGTTAATATTTTTGGTGCCAACCATGGATCGGTTGAGATGGTTCAGAAGTATGGGAGCCAGAAAGAAGAAATTCAGTTATAACTAAGAAATCCGGTGGGAATGTTTTACTGAGCAAGTTCAAAAATCCTTGGCCTTCTTCCGACACTGCTATATTTATCTTATTTACAGTGTCTCTCTTGTTGGTGCTAGTTAAGGCTGAGCGTCAGGCCGGGTTTGACTGGGCTCAGGCTCGGGCCCAGAAAAAAGACCACTGGGCTGGCCCAATCAATTATCGAGCTGGCCCGGGTGGGCCTGATGATTCTTTTCAAGTATATATTTTATTGATTTATACATATAATTATAATATTCTATTACAATTCATTATTTTTATATACAACTTTATATTTAAAATATATTTTTTTAATTTAATCAGGCCGTGCTCGAGCTCAGTTTTTAAGTATTGGACCGCCCTGAGCCCAACTCCTTATCGGGCCAGGCCAGCCCCAAACTGACTCCTTATCGGAACTGACCGGCTCGATGCCCAGGCTTAGTGGTAGGGACGGAGGCTGTGGACCGTGCTCTACAAAGTCCATTCTCTGAAAGCTTCATTTAGTGGTTGAATTTAGGCATACCTGAGTCCAATTATATAGGATAGCTTCATGAGACTCGGGTCACCACTTGATGGCCAATTGAAATTTTGTTGTGCCCCTGTTTGGTGCTAGTTAGCAGTAGTGGCGGAGCCATGTTGTGGCTGGTGTGGGCACTTTCCCCCCACAACAGGCGACAGAATTTGTTTTATGTACACTCAAACAATACATTGGCTTTCAATTTTTTACACGTTAGCATCCCCATAAAGTTGGAAATTAAAATAACGGCTCCCCTTTGACTGCCAGAAGAAGTTGTTTGAGGGGAATAATTAGAGAAGGAGACCTAGCTTTTCTTTTGCCATTTATTTTCGCTAGGAGAGGACTTCAGTTGGTGTTGATTAATGGAGAACAAGTTTTTCTGTTCTTTCTAGGTCTGAAAAACTTCCAGTTCTTGTAGAAAGCTTATATATGCAAGAGTATGAGAGAGTACCATCAACTTGGAAAGTTAATGCAGAACAAACTTTGTTGCTCTATTTAACTCTACAGTTCAGGTAGAGGATAAAATACTCAAATTATTTTAGTGGGTGGAAGGAATCTGCATTGGATCTACATGCCTCTAAAGGCAGTTTAAAGGATCGAAATACTAGAAGTGTTAATACAAAAATTTCAAAAGAAGTTGAAAGGGCATTGGGCTAACAAGGGCGAAGCTAGAAATTTTTTTCCATGAGGTACTAAATATCATAGCCACAAATAATGCCTCGGAATTTTAAACAGCGAGGTTGTTCTCGAGTATAATATGGTGAGCTTGAAAAAAATAGAAAAAATGTGGTAATTTTTTAAAAACTAAAAATGAGAAAAAAATAAAATAAGTGAGAAACTGATAGAGATAAGTAGATTTGTAACAAATAAAAAATAGAAAATGAAAACAAAACTGTTTGACATTAAAAAATAAAAAAACTGAAAAACCCCGAAAAAACGTCTTAAAAACACATTTTTCTAATTTTTAATGTTTACAAAACTCATTTTTTTTAAGTTTTAAATGGTTAGTTAATTTATTACATTTTTTTGAAAAAAATGCATTTTCTGTGACTATGCTAAATATATAGTTAAAGCACCAATTGCCAAGCAATCCCGGGATATTATTGTTTAATTTTTAATGTTTGAAAAAACACATTTCCTTATTTTGCTTTATTGTGTTGTTGGCTTGTATATTTTATTCT